>JABUQX010146820.1:0-39252 GCA_015478945.1 Trachelipus rathkii | reverse complement strand
CATGGTTTCATCTGCTAGTAAGTAAGCTATACGCGCACAATTTCCTTTTACCTTATTAACGATGTTTTCCTTTATAGTAGTATCACATAGAGAAATGATCTCATATTCTAAATCTGAACTGATTGGTATGTGCGTAAGCTCTTTCCTTCCCTTTTTCAAAAATGGTTTCAATGACTGATCTCCGGCATCTATTCGTAAGCGGCACAAATCTTGCAAAACTCCCTCAGATGTTTACCCCGAAGCGGTAAATCGCGCGTACCAGAAAATGTCACACATGAAATTATTGAGGATAATATTTTTTTATTTTCTTCTATGATTTTCTTAGAATGCTGGTTAATTTGGATGTCTACCGGCACATCCTGTAGGAGCAACCTTGCAGCTTCAACAGCATACCACTCTGTGTTTGTATGTTCCTTACAAACCACATGAACATCTTTATATTTAGTGAAAGGTCTTATTATTAAAGAGCCTAGGACCCCTCTGACCGAACTTTAATTTGGTGGAAATAAAATACAAAACTTGCAAAATGCTCCCTTTAGGCGCCTGGAGTATGTCAGCCAAGGTGAATATGTCTCCAACCCTTCATAATTGAATTTCCTCTTTAAGTGGGTAGCATTTTCCAAAAAATTATAGGTCTTAGGTGGAATCCAACACTCTTTCAGTAACTGTTTCTTTTTCTCAGTCGAAATCATAGATGAATGTCCAACGTATCTACCAATGCCATTTTCGTGACTGTCCAACTACTGGAAAAGCTAGCTCGGAAATCTGACCCATATCTTGACTTCGTCGAGGTGTTGGGCCCGGTGTGGGTTCTCCTTCACATGCGAAATATACGAAGTAGGGTGATGGATTGCCTTTTGTGTAGTCTTAGTTGACTTATTGGTATCTTCTTCGTTTTCACCGCTACCATTTCCATTTTTATCTGAGTTCTTTCTTTTCAAATTTACTGCAAACAATATATATATATATATATATATATATATATATATATATATATATATATATATATATATATATATATATATATATATATATATATATATATATATATATATATGGTTCTACTACTGTAAATCTCTGCCACATATGGTCATAGGCTAATAATTTTATTAACATTCAAAGATGTTAACAGAAAAAATTAAAAGTATAGCAAATTATGTTGAAAACCACTAATTTCTGTGTTGTAATGAAAAATAGTTTTTTAAAAATGAAACTAACCTCATATGGACGAGTAAGATCATGTGTTACAAAATCCCTACTTTTCAGGAGTAAATACAAAATATATATAATATTTAAGGTAAAACGTACGTACCAAGGAATCTCATAATATCCATGATCTGATGAAATTGAACTATAACTTTACATTGAGGCGGTGTTGAATTATATTCAATGCTACTTTGAACTTTAAACACTTAATAAAGAATTGAGAACTGACTGAGCACAAAATTCAGAATTTACATGATATCGTAACATTAAAATACATAGAATAAAACACAGTTCTTATAACAAATTTAAAAGAGCATATAAAATGTGAGTGAGAAGACCTCGTATCGTCAAGAGAAAATGTGAGAAAATGACGATTATAACTAGCGTTTACTATATATTGTATATATATATATATATATATATATATATATATATATATATATATATATATATATATATATATATATATATATATATATATATATATATATATATATATATATATATATATATATATATATATATATAAGGTTAGTGATGCAGGTAATGACCGGGTGGTCGGGAGTGCGGGAGCTGATCAAAGATCCGTTCAGTCTGCGGCATGCACCCTTTTGCCCTGCGGATGTTGTGCGGATGTTTATTGTCGAGATTTGATAAAGAATTTTTATAATAAAATACTTAAGATGAATCTGAAAATGAAAATGTGAGTTGAAGTGCAATTCAATTGATATTATATATCTACCATTTTCAAGGAGGTTCCAAGTAATCTGCTGAATAGTACAGCATGTCATAGATGCAAAGAACATCAGAACCTCTTTGCTTTGTGCCAGCTTTGTGGCTCCAAAGGTACTCATCTCCCTCCTTACTATGGAAAATGTGACATCATCACATTAAGCTGGCTGAAACCATTTGACGAAATTACCAAAAAAATCCAAGCGCCTCTTCATGAGCTTCTTGGTCTCCGATGTAATACCACATTAATCCCAACCCTAAGGAAAGCGTTTTGAACCATCTTCAATTGAAAATGATGACGGTTTAAAAGAATGAAAGATGTAATAAAACTAGAGCTAGAAAACGCTTTGGTTCTGTGGAAATTAATACCTTCATACTATTGCAACTTTACTTAGATCCCTGTTATAAAGGCAAGTTTTTTTTGTAACACAATGTTAGAATATTGTCACTTTGTGTTGCAGTTGAAAAACTTCAATCCGAACGTAATATAATTCGCCACCCATTGTTGAAAAATGAAATCTTACGAACTTCACACCGATAAGCAAATCAATAAATAACAGGATTCACTGAAGCACTTCTCTTTGCAGTCCAGTAGTGATGAAGAAACAATGCATTATCAAAAGATGTAGTGCTAATGATTGAAATCATCACCAAGAAAACGACTAGGGATACAAGATGATCCTTATCAGCAGTAGAAAGTTACAAAATGTTTACCTCACGCTTAAGTAAACTTGCAAGAAAACTTGGCCTGTCTCCCAACTAGTGTTCCAAGTGAGAGAGAGTATTTAGCAATGCTTGGTTAATATATGATGAAAAGAGAAACAGACTCTCAGCAAAAAAGGCAGAAAATTGATGTTTCTCAACAACAACTTCACATTTTTGAATTTCGATTCTATAGTAAAAACTATTTTTAATTCATTGTAAAATCTCTTTCATTAAGGGAGGTTGGGTAAAGAGGTTGGTGGGGTGCATTTGAGTTGGGTTCCCTGGTAACAATTATATTAATAGGTTGTGGCTAAAACTCGAAATAATATTATATATATATATATATATATATATAAGATAGCAAGAGCATATATATATATATATATGGTTGCGCAGTATATATATATAGAAGCAGCTGCGGCATTATAAAAAAAAAAATATATATATATATATATATATCAAAACATCTGCATCCGCATCCGCATCCGCGGATGTTAAAATAAAATAACAGCGCACCGCGGATGCGAAAATGACATCTCTTGCCATCACTAATATATATAGTATATATATATATATATATATATATATATATATATATATATATATATATATATATATATATATATATATAGATATATATATATAGGGAGTATATATATATATGTATAGATACTTCATATATATATATATATATATATATATATATATATATATATATATGGTATGGCGGTATGGTATGGTGGTGGCGTATGGCGCGCGGTATGAGAGTATATGTATATATATATAGTATATATATATATATATATATATATATATAGGGACAAAGTTACTTAACGCCTACACGGAGCTCGGATCAAAAAAATTTTTCACAGGTAGCATCTATGATACATAAATAGATGTTCTAGGTGGAAAATGTAATTTTTTTTTTTTTTTTTTTTACCTGTTCTTAGGGGCGAAATTATATATATTATTTGAAAAGGTATTACACGGTCGTAGGGGGTTGGAGCTGACGGGGAACACAAGTGGGGACGTTTTCATCTTTCGTAGGAGGGGCGTGAGGTCCGCGACACCCGCAAATAACAAAGAGCGGGGGTTCCGAGACCCTCCCGAGAGGGGGGAAATAGTCCTTACCCCGTAGTTCCCCGAAGCCTGAGACCCCGGACCTACCATCGGTGCCGGTATACCCTTGGGTACTCTTTAATTACATTTTCCTTACTAAAATTTTTTACCAGGATTCCAAAATGTATTCCTTTTCGCTGTGGCTATTGTAGTTTTTGAGATATTTATTTATTTTTTATTTTTATTTTTTATTTTTTTTCATTTCGACCCTAAAATCTATTTATGTGAATATCATAGAGTTACCTGTGAAACTTTTTTGATTCGAAATCTCTCCACCTCCAGGGGTTACAGTACTTACCATATATATATATATATATATGTTATAGTTATTGTTATATATATTAGTTAAGTATGTTAGTTAGTTGCTGCTTGGGTTACATATACATAGTTATATAGTAGCATAGAGTATACATATATTAAGGTTACAGTTAGTTAGTTGTTAGTTATGCTAAGAAGGTTGCTACAGGCGTTAAGGTTAAGTTGCTACATAATAAAAACGTACCATCAGCCAAATTCAGAACTGAACGTTGACAACAGGTAGACTCTGTGGGCGTAAACATTTAGGCAGTTCCGACGATCGTGCTCCATGGGCTATATGATATATATATATATGTTATAAAGATATATATATATATATATATATATATATATATATATATATATATATATATATATATATATATATATATATATATATATATGTAGTTTATTTTCTGCTGAAAAAAATTGCACTGTCGATAATTTTTAAATCCTCTACCACCAGCAAATATATTTATGGCTAGATAATATAGATTTAAATATACTTTAATTATATTTATTTGCTTTTTATTTTGTAATTTACGGTAACAATTAATTCACGATTTTCTCCGGAGGGGCACTCTGACTTTCCGGAACTATGCCGCCTGGAAAGAAACACTGCTCGTCACCTGTCTAACCTGCGGATATATATATACGCATCGAAAGGAGAAAGGATAAAAATGACACAATTTGACCTTCGCGCTTGGGGGTAGCACACCCACTTAGGGTACCCCTATCGACACCAAAACTCGGCGGTAATCAGTTTAATAACAATAACAATATAACAATATACCAAGTTTTCATTCCGATACGTTAACTCCCTCATAGCAAAAACGGCTAGCAACCAAACCGTCCTGATACTATATATATATATATATATATATATATATATATATATATATATATATATATATATATATATATATATATATATATATATATATATATATATATATATATATATATATATATATATATATATATAAGGTTAGTATATATATATATATATAGACATATATGTAGTAGGAGGGCCATCTCGGATCGGACACCGATTTCTCGAAGACGGTTTGAGATATCGTTATGAAACTTTGTATATAGTTATTGTTGGAGTTAAATACGAATTTTCAAGTCGCTAGGAGTTGATTTAGGGGGTAGCTACCCCGAGAGTAAAGGCGAAATATGCGATTACGCCGTTTTTGACGCCGATTAGGCCTCTAACGTGAGATCGGCCCCATCGATCACCTGGTTGACGCTATTATTATTATTATTATTATTATTATTATTATTATTATTATTATTATTATTATTAAAATTATTATTATTATTATTACGTCGAAAAAATCGAACTCCCGTAGGGAGTTCCATTTTGCTTCTCCTCGACTCCGACCGACTCCACCCTGACTCCGGGACTCCGACTGACCTGACTCTGACCTGACTCCGACGCCACACCTGCCTGGTTCCGGTTCCGACTCCAACCCAACTCCAACTCCCTATATATATATATATATATATATATATATATATATATATATATATATATATATATATATAGTTGCTATATATATATATATATATATATATTTATATATATATATATATATATATATATATATATATATATATATATATATATATATATATATATATATATATATATATATATATATATATATATATATATATATATATATATATATATATATATATTCGAAGGGAATCTATTTTTAGGCTCTGTCCCGGCTTGGTCTGATACATGCAATCTACAGAGGTTAGAAGAGTTATCATATCGGGAGCCAAAATTTGGAGGGTGAGTCTCCCGGCGTAGACGAGGTTACGTCCCCGTGGCCTCTCGAAGGCCCCCACCCTACGCGGTGGAAATGCAAATCTGCCCATGCCGAGAGGTGTTGAGAACCCCGTGGGCCCCCCGAAGGGGGCCCCACTCACCCCTAAAAAATCGACATGTTCGTAGAAGGCTGAAATTTGGTGAGAGGATTCAGAATTGAATTTCTAGAAAGAGTTGGTATCGGAATCTGAGGAGTTGGCATCGGCACCGATGCTGGAGCCGATGCGGTGTCGAGTTAATAAACATTCGTATAACAACACTATTGGTGTCCTTATATATGTTATTGAAAACGTAGATCCGAAAAGGGTATCTAGGGCCCCCACAGAGGGGGTCCCGACTGAAAAAAAAGTACAGAGATCAAAACAGAGGCCGAAGAAGGAAGGAAGAAGGATGAAAGATGAATAAGGAAGGAAAGAGTGGAGAAGGAGTCTAACTCAGAGGAGTAGGAGTTGATAGCTGCACCGGTGCTGGGTCCGTTGCGGTGTCGAGTTATTAAATATTTGTGTAATGATACAATATTGGTGTCTTTATATATGTTATTGAACCCATAGATCTCGAATATGATGGTTTCAAAGTCGCAAAGGGTGTCTGGGAACCCCCAGTGTGGGCGGGGTACCCTTAGAAATGAACAGAATGCATAAGAGAAGTGGAGAAAGGAGTCGGATTCGGAGGTTGAGAAAGAAAGAGTGGAGAAGGAGTCTGAATAAGAGGAGCCAGAGTTGACATCTGCACCGGTGTTGGCTCCGGTGCTGGCACCGGTGCAGTGTTGAATTAATAAATAGTCGTCTAGTCCCATATTAGTATCAAAATATATGTTTATAAGGACGTAGAACTCGGATATGAGGGTTGTAAGTTAGTAAATAAATAAATAAATAAATAAATAAATAAATAAATAAATAAATAAACAAGTAAATAAATAAATAAATAAAAAAAATTACAAATTTTTTATTCTTTTTATGTTTATAACTTTAAAAAAATTGAATTTTTATGTACCCCAAAATCAGTAAATCAAGCCACCCCTCCCCTCCCCCTTCAAACCCTGATCTGTTGAGTTATTGATCTATTGATCTATTGATCTAGTGATTCAAGTCATATTTCGAGTGTCATTTTAGATAAACATAACATAGAAATAAATTCTTTTATACTGACCAATGAATATATGCTAATGCGACAAAGTTTTCCCATCAATAATGCTAACAGGTCATAATCTAAACTAAGAATATAATGTACAACGACAAACCTAACACGCTTTAAGCACGAATAAACTGTTAACATTAACAAAGTTCCATACTTAACAACAGTAAAGTAACTAACACTGAGCGCAGAACGTAACCTACTCAAACTTTTTTCTAACATATCATGGATATTTTTACATTAACATAGTAATATTTAACAACATTTTATCATAACCTTGTCTAGTTATCATACTGATCAATGAATATATGCTAACGTAACAAAGTTTTTACATCAATAATGCTAAAGGGTATCAACTGAACAACGAATATAATGTACAACGACAAAACCTAACATACCTTAAGCATGAATAAACTGCTAACATTAACAAAGTTCCATACATAACAACAGTAAAGCAACTAACATAGCATACAAAAACGCAACCTACTCACTTTTTTTCTAACATATCATGGATATTTTTACATTAACATAGTAATATTTAACAAAATTTTATCATAACCTTATCTAATTATCATTCTGATCAATGAATATATGCTAATGCGACAAAGCTTTCACATCGATAAAGCAAACATAGCATCAACTGAGCTACGTATATATCGTAAAATGTCAAAACATAACACACCTTATGCATGAATAAACAGTTAACATTAACAAAGTTCCACACACATAATAACAGTAAAGTAACTAACATAGCATACAAAAACGTAACCTACTCACACTTTTTCTAACATATCATGGATATTTTTACATTAACATAGTAATATTTAACAAAATTTATCATAACCCAACCTACTATCATACTGATCAATGAATATATGCTAACGTAAACAAAGTTTCCACATCATAAGCATAACATAGCATCAACTGAGCTACGAATATAATGTACAACGATTAAACCTAACATACATTATGCATGAATAAACAGTTAACATTAACAAAATTCCACACCCAACAACAGTAAGGTAACTAACATAGCATACAAAAACTTAACCTACTCACACTTTTTCTAACATATCGTTGTAATTTACATTAACATAGTAATATTTAACAAAAAGTTTATCATATCCTAACCTAATTATCAAACTGACCAACGAATATATGCTAATGCGACAAAGTTTTCACAGCAATAATGCTAACATGTCATAATCTGAACTAAGAAAATAATGTACAACAACAAACCTAACACGCTTTAAGCACGAATAAACTGCTAACATTAACAAACTTCCATACTTAACAACAGTAAAGTAACTAACATTGAGCGCAGAACGTAACCTACTCACACTTTTTCTAACATATCGGATATTTTTACATTAACAGTAATATTTAACAAAAATTTATCATAACTTAACCTAATTATTATGCTGATCAATGAATATATGCTAACGTAACAAAGTTTTCACATCAATAAAGCCAACATATCATAACCTGAACTACGAATTTAATATACAATGACAAAACCTAACAAAACTTACGCTCGAATAAACTGCTAACAATAAAAAAGTTCCATACTTAACAACAGTAAAGTAACTAACAATGCATACAGAACGAATAGATACAAAGCTGATGCGGTAAATATTCATTTAACAAATCAGTATTGCGCTGTGTTTGTTTGTTTATTTATTTATTATATTTTATTTATTTTTAATTTCATTTCTTTAAAACTTTTTGTTTTTAAAAAACTTTTATTGATTTTTGATTTCATTTCTTTAAAATTTTTGTTTTTAAAAACTTTTACTTATTTTTAATTTCATTTCTTTAAAACTTTTTGTTTTTTTTTAAAAAAAAATTGTTTATTTTTAATTTTATTTCTTTAAAACTTTTTGTTTTTTAAAAAAAACTTATTTATTTTTAATTTTATTTCTTTAAAACTTTTTGTTTTTACTAAAAATTTTATTTTTTTTATTTTTATAACGTAAAAAATTTACATTTTTACATACACTAAAGCAGTAAATCAGTGAATCAGTAAATCATGCCACCCATCCCTCCCCCTCCCGTCCCAACCCTGATTTATTGAGGTATTGATCTATTGATCTATTGATTCAAGTCATATTTCGAGTATCATTTTGGGATAAACATAGCATAAAAATATGATCTTTTTATACTAACCCCGAATATATGTTGACATAACAAAGTTTTATCATTAATAAAGCTAAAATAACATAACCTGATGTAAGAATATAATGTACAACGACAAACTCAACATACCTTAAATACGAATAAACAGTCAACATTAACAAAGTTCCATACTTAACAACAGTAAAATAACCAACATTGCATACAGAGCGTAACCTGTTCACACTTTTTTCAAACATATCTCTAACATATCACTGTTATTTTACATTAACATAGTAACATTTAACAAAAATTTATCATAACCTAACCTAATTATCATACTAACCAACGAATATATGCTAACGTAACAAAGTTTTCACATCAATAAAGCTAACATATAACCTGAACTAAGAATATAATGTACACCCACAAACCTAACACATCTTAAACACGAATAAACAGTTTAACATTAACAAAGTTTCATACTTAACAAAACTAAAGTAACTAACATTGCATACAGAACGTACCCTATTCACACTTTTTTTTCAAACATATCTCTAACATATCACTGATATTTTTACATTAACATAGTAACATTTAACAATAATTTACCACAACCTACCCTAATTATCATACTGGCCAACGAATATATGCTGACATAACAAAGTTTTCCCATCAATAAAGCTAACATATCATAGCCTGAACTAAGAATATAACGCACAATGACAAAACCTAACATACTTTATGCTCAGGTAATAATAACAACCCTCCACCCTCCCACTTCTATGATCTATTATTCTATTGTCTCAAGTTACACATCGAGTATCATTTTGGATAAACATAACATAACGTAAAATTAAGTTCTTTATACACTGATCAACGAGTATACGCTAACGTGACAAAGCTTTCACCTTAATAAAGCTAACATAGCATCATCTGAACTAGGAATATAATGTACAACGACAAACCTAACACACCTTAAACACGAATAAACTGTTAACATTAACAAAGTTCCACACTTAACAACAGTAAAGTAACTAACATAGCGCACAAAAACGTAACCTATTCACACTTTTGTCAAGCATATCTCTAACATAGCAATGTTAATTTTAGATTAACATGGTAATATTTAACAAAAATTTATCATAACCTTGTCTAATTATCATACTGATCAACGAATATAGGCTAACGTAACAAAGTTTTCACATTAATAAAGCTTACATAGCATCATCTGAACTAAGAATATAATTCACAACGACAAACCTAACACATCTTAAACATGAATAAACTGTTAACGTTAACAAAGTTTTCAAAATAATAAAGCTAACATAACATCACATGAACTAAGAATATAATGTACAACAACAAACCTAGCACAACTTACGAGCTAATAAACTGGTAACATTAACAAAGTTCCACACTTAACAACAGTAATTAACATACTGGTCAATGAATATACGCTAACGTAATAAAGTTTTCACATCAATAAAGCTAACATAACATAACCCGACCTAAGAAAATAATGTACAACGACAAACCTAACACAACTTACGCATGAATAAACTGTTAACATTAACAAAGTCCCACATTTAACACCAGTAAAGTAACTAACATTGCATGCAAAACGTAACCTATTCATACTTTTTTCAAGCATATCTCATAACATATTAGTGTTAATTTTACATTGACACAGTAATATTTAACAAAAATCACATCCTTGTCTAATAATCATACAAACCAACGAATATATGCTAACGTAACAAAGTTTTTTACATTAAAATAGTAATATTTAACAAAAATGTATCATAATCTTACCTAGCTATCAATATAACTTCAAAAAATAATTGCAAACATAACAAAAGTTTTAAATCCAGACGTAACATAAAAATAAGCCTTTTTGAATTTAAATATCATAGTAAAGTATAATAGTTTACCGATCCTAAAGCTGTAAATCGGTAAATCAGTAAATCAGACCACTGTCCCCTCCTCCTCCCATCCACCCCTTCCATGATTTTGTGATCTATTATTCATTTATTTATAAACATTTCGAGTATCATCTCGGATAAACATAACACAAAAATAAGTTCTTTATATACTAACCAACGAATATATGCTAACGTAACATTGTTTTCACATTAATAAAGCTAACATAGCATTACCAGAACTAAGAATATAATGTACAACAACAAACCTAGCACACCTTACGCGCGAATAAAACTAGCCTTTCAACATTAATAACAGCAAAAGTACACTCATCATCAGCACAAAGCGGGCAACTCCATTATCTTCACACACTTTTCAAGCATATCGCTAACATATCAATGTTAATTTACATTAACATGTTAATATTTAACAAAAATTTTAGCATAACCCTCTGTCTAATTATCATACTGACAACGATAACGCTAACATAACAGTTTTTTACATTAAACATAGTAAAATTTAACAAAAATTTAACAAAATACCTAAATATCGTAATCCCCAACGAATAATTGCAAACATAACAAAGTTTTATCCAAACATAGCATAAAAAATAACAATGTTTTAACCAAACATAACATAAAAACAAGTTCGTTGAATAAAAAATCATAGTAAAGTGTAATAGTTTACTGATTTTAAAGCTGTAAATCAATAAATCAGTAAATCAAACTATCCTTTCCTCTACTCCTCTCCCCACCCACCCTTCCATGATCTATTGATCTATCGATTCAAGTCATAGTTCGAGTATTATTTTGGATAAACATAACATAAAAACACTGACAAGCGAATATACGCTAACGTAACAAAGCTAAAAACAAGCTAACATATCATAACCTGAACTAAGAATATAACGTACAACGACAAACCTAAAATACAAACCAACGAATATATGCTAACGTAACAAAGTTTTTTACATTAAAATAGTAATATTTAACAAAAATGTATCATAATCTTACCTAGCTATCATAATCCCCCCAAAAATAATTGCAAACATAACAAAAGTTTTAACCAGACGTAACATAAAAATAAGTTCTTTGAATAAAATATCGTAGTAAAGTGTAATAGTTTACCGATCCTAAAGCTGTAAATCGGTAAATCAGTAAATCAGACCACTCGTCCCCTCCCCTCCCCTCCCATCCACCCTTCCATGATTTTGTGATCTATTTATTCATTTATTCACTTATTTATAAACATTTCGAGTATCATCTCGGATAAACATAACACAAAAATAAGTTCTTTATATACTAACCAACGAATATATGCTAACGTAACATTGTTTTCACATTAATAAAGCTAACATAGCATTACCAGAACTAAGAATATAATGTACAACAACAAAAGTAAAGTAATCTTTTTACGCGCGAATAAACTACTAACAAAGTTCCGTTACTTAACAACAGTAAAGTACCTATCACAGCGTACAAAGCGTAACCTATTCACACTTTTTCAAGCATATCGCTAACATATCAATGTTAATTTTACATTAACATGTTAATATTTAACAAAAATTTAGCATAACCCTGTCTAATTATCATACTGACAACGAATATAACGCTAACGTAACAGTTTTTTACATTAAACATAGTAAAATTTAACAAAAATTTAACAAAATACCTAAATATCGTAATCCCCAACGAATAATTGCAAACATAACAAAGTTTTATCCAAACATAGCATAAAAAATAACAATGTTTTAACCAAACATAACATAAAAACAAGTTCGTTGAATAAAAAATCATAGTAAAGTGTAATAGTTTACTGATTTTAAAGCTGTAAATCAATAAATCAGTAAATCAAACTATCCTTTCCTCTACTCCTCTCCCCACCCACCCTTCCATGATCTATTGATCTATCGATTCAAGTCATAGTTCGAGTATTATTTTGGATAAACATAACATAAAAAATAAGTTCTTTATACACTGACAAGCGAATATACGCTAACGTAACAAAGCTAAAAACAAGCTAACATATCATAACCTGAACTAAGAATATAACGTACAACGACAAACCTAACATACCTTACGCTCGAATAAACAGTCAACATTAACAAAGTTCCATACTTAACAGCAGTAAAGTAACTAACATTGCATTCAGAACGTAACCTATTCACACTTTTTCAAACGTATCTGTAACATGTCATTGGTATTTTTACCTTAACATAGTAATATTTAACAAACATTTATCATAACCTTACCTATTTATCATACATACCTACGAATATATGTTAAGGAAACAAAGTTTTCACATCAATAAAAATCAATAAAGCTAACATATCATAACCTGAACTAAGAATATAATGTACAACGACAAAACTAACATACCTCAGGTATGAATAATCTGCTCACATTCACAAAATTTCCCACTTTTTTTTTTTTTTACAGAAGATAAACACCACCGCTCAATCTAAGGGGGGGTGTACTCAATTTACGTCCGAGCAGGACGGAGCCAAGCCCAAGGAGAGAATAGCCACATTCCTCCCCCACCCTACCAGTTGGCGAACTGGGACCCCCTTTGTTTGGGCGAGTTTCCTCCCACTGAGCTTTCACTGTGGGTGGCTTTTTTAGTATAAATAAATATAAAATAAAAAAAAACATATACATATACATACATATATAAATACATACATAAATACACAAGCATATACATATAATATTATTATTATCACTATTATTAATATTATTAAAAACTAAACACTATATTTCAATCACAAATTCAATATATTTCACTATCAATCACTACTAATCACTGTATTTTAATATTGTTATTATTATTACTATTACTATGCTACTATGATTTAACACTAATATTAATATGTTCTACACTATATTTCACTACTATGCACCACTACTCACTATATTAAATATTATTATTATCACTTTCACTACTGCCACTATTATTATATGACCAGCATTCAAGAAAAAATTAATGAAAGGGTGGGTTTTAAGACCCATACTTCCAGAGGAAGAGAAGTTGGTAAATTTTCTTCAAACGACTCGACGATTGCCATGGGAAACGTAACTTCACATTCTACAATGTATTATTTTAAATTTCTACTTCATAATTTTATTTTTGTATTCAATAATTAATTTTCCAAAATAGCCAAAAGTAATGATTTTAAAATTTTGCAGCTCCTCGAACCCAGATTAGATATGAAATAAATTTAAATGTTTAAAATTTTACAAAGGTAAAATAGCTAACAGGACAAACAAAACTCAATGTATCCCCACTTTTCCAACATATCAGCAACAGCTAATGCAGCATTATCCAACAAAATCCCTTAACAAAATGACCAATCTATCAAGGATACCAGCACCATGAACTATGAACTGACACTGCATTCATCAAAGTGTCACTCCTAACGAATATAACATCATTTTGAACCACGAATAATCGTAGACATTAGCAAAATTCTCGAGCAAACCTAACATTACCCTGCAAAAACGTACCCTATGCTCACGTTTCTAACACATCATCGTCAGTTAACACAGTAATATCTTACGAAACTTATCATTTCTCTAACAAACCAGTTTTAATTTCACATTGTCATAGTAATATTTAACAAAAAACGTAACAGCAATTAAACATAGCCTAACATATCTAACACTTACAATGAGTGAAAACCTACAATAGATACTAACATTTGGATCTACGAATAAGACATTAACATTTGGACCTATGAATAAGTTCTCAACCAACTCATCATACAGCAAAACCCATACTGGCTTTCGATCATAACATCGGCAGATAAAGCAGCATTATCTAATAAAATTCCTTAGCAAAGTGGCCAAACTTTCAAAGATACCAGCATCTTGAACTATGAATTGATACTACATTCATCAAAGTGTCATACATGTCAGTTGTTGATAGTTGACGCTCGTGCTGTGAGGTTGTTTCGTGTGCTTGGCCTCCCCTGTGTTATTTTAATCGTGTGTTTAAATTTTATTTTTGTATTTGTCTCACTCATTTTAACTTATTGTTCCTTAGTGTTTTTAGTGTTCATTGCTTCTCTCCTAATAATGTTTTTGCGTCTATAGCCTTTATATAATTAACAAATGAGGATTTGCTCCGAAAATTTTGAAATCTTGAAACTTTAAAGCTAAGTTTGGTTTTATTTTTTTTTATTTTTCTTTTAAAGAGATAATTTCTATAAGAATACGATTTTTGGTTTATTTACCCTTTTTATTAATATAAGGTTTCAAATTTAAATTTTTTGGTTTTAATGTAGGTTTTCATCACGATAGGGTACTTTTAAATTAACCTCTTTTTTTAATCATTTTATAAGTTATTTTGTTTGTAATGCATATGTGTGTGTGTGTGTGTGTGTGTGTGTGTGTGTGTGTGTGTGTGTGTGTGTGTGTGTATGTGTGTGTGTGTGTGTAGATTTAGTGTGTAGATTTTGTGTGCTTTAACTTTCTCGATCTTTCAAACTTTCTGTAAATACGGTTTTAGCGCTTTATAATTTCATATTTTAAATTTAGGTTTTAGCGTAAAGGCCACACAATTTTATCCTGGACTTCACATTGCTTTTTTTTTTTGTTTTTTTTTTTTGTTTTAGTTTGTTTTTGTCTGTTTGTTTGTTTTGCTGTGGCTGTGTGTGTGCTTGTAGGATGGCAGATTTGCCCAGGCGCGGACTTTCTATCGACTTTATCAACATCCGCGGCTTTCAAAATCTAACTTTCTGCCTCTGTGAATATCACCTCTCTAACTCTCTAGCCCTAACCTTTTGCTCTGTCTGAGACTCAAATGGCTAAGAACATCCTCTAACTCGTTTAATGTATCCAACTATAACTTATTTCATAATTTCCGTCTGAAGGTGGAGTATGTGCCTAGATGTAAACATAAACACTCCTATAACACGTCTCTGAGAACTAACCCAACTGATAACGAGTGATCGAATCCCACTGAACACACACTGACTGCAATAATATTAGGCTCTCAATGGGCCTCTCCAACAGAACAGATATTTTCACGCCTCTTTTGAATATCTTATCTCTTACTACTTCTCACGAGACTGTTATATCTTTCTCATCCAAATACTTAGGTCCTCTATTTAGGGATTTAATGTACACAACACTGAATGGTTGGGTCCTCTCATACTGATTTAGGTGGGAGGAGGCCGAATCATTCAGCATTCTCAACGATCTGGAGAACTAATTAAAGAACCCACACACATTTCCATCCGGATCGTCCCAACTGATTCTTGAACACACTTGACGACCTATATGTTTCACCACTAGTCTTCTCTCTCTTTTTTAAATACACCATTTTCCCTCCTATCGGTAAATCTGACTACAACCTTATATCTCTCAATTTTAATACTTTCTCTCTAACAGTTCCATCCTGCCCTATGCGTTTTTCTGCACTTTGATCAGCCGATTGGGGGCATTGCGTCGCTTCACGCCAGCTATTATCGGAATGCGACTGCCGGACTCTGGTAAACGCTTCGTCAGTTTCGATAAGGTAGAGCGTAATCGTTGATGGGATGAGCAGGTTCATTCTTCTTCGACCAAATCTTTTCTCTCCATAATCCATGGTTCGATCGTGCTTGCTCTCTGTGGCTAAGCCTCCCGGCGCAGGCTAGAGACAATGCGTATCAGGGGTGGAAAAATTCTCGTTCTTCTATCACTCTTACACTTTCATTCAGCTAGAAATCGTTGCAGGGATAATCTTCGAGAGCAAAGAGCGCTTTCATCAAACGAAAGTGCTCTAACCTCCTTTCTCCTACTGATAAATCTTTCTAGCCTCTTGCCAAAAACAACTCTAACAACTTCTGTAAATCTGCTTCTTCTTTATTCGCTGATCTGATGATTCTGTTGCTAATTCTCCAACGGAAAAGGCCAATCTCTTCGGCCTCTATTTTCCTCTCTCTCTCTTAACTCAACCCTGGAAGATTCTGGCATTCCTCCTCCTCCTCCTTCTTCTCCTTCTCCTTCTATGCCTTTGCCTATGATTACATTTGATCGGGTGCATGGGCTCCTGAAAATCTATGAACGTTAGGAAGGCGGTGGGCCGGTGGTATTCCTCCCTGAGCTTTCAGTGGGAGTGTGTTCGTGCTATAAACCCCACGCGTTCAAGCATATACTCCTATGTCTCAATACTAATACTTTCCCCTCAGTGCTGGAAGCACGCACATGTCCAACCTATTCCGAAAAAAAGGAAGCCGCTCTGATTTTTCTATATCGCCCCATAGCTCTCACTTGTATTCTATCTGAGATCTTTGAAACCCTTCTCATCTCATTTCTAGATCACCTAATCTCATTCATTTCTTTCCGATCGCCTGTACGGCTTTCGCGCTCGAGGTCTAATGGCGATATACTTTCCTATCTAACTGATTTATGGTTTTCTCCGCCATCAGAACTACGGGGAGACGCGTGGTGGCGCTTGACATATCCAAGGCATTTAACCGGGTATGGTCGCTGCCTCTCCAAGCCCCCTCCTTCGGTTTCCCCTTCTTCCTCTCTCTTTGCTTACTTATGTCTAGTTTCAAATCGCTCAATATCGGCTTTTGCCGTTGTTGATGGGGCGACTTCTTCTTCCTTTTCTATCAATTGTGGTCTTATCTCCTACTTTATTCCTACTTTTCATTAATGATCTTCTCACCTGCACATCTAACCCTATTCACTCGTATGCCGATGACTCGACCCTTCATTCTTCAACTCATTTCAATTCTGCTCCCTCTTTTACTTCTAGAATTGCCTCTCGTCCTAATCTTTCCGATTCTATTCTCGCTGATTTGGATAGAATTTCCGATTGAGGTCGTCTGAACCTTGTGAAATTCAATTCTTCCGAACTTCTACAAATCTCCTTCTCCTAAGTCTAAGACACCTTCTAACTTTCCTATCTCTTCTTCGACGGTTCTCTCGTCTCTCCTGTTGACAATATAAACATCCTTGGCCTTAACATAAACAAAAAAATGTCTTGGAAACCTCACATCACAACGGTTGCTAGGGTTGCTAGGGCGGCCTCAAAGAAACTGGGAGTTCTGTTTAGGCTGCGAGACTTTTTTTCCTCTCTCTCATTTGTTTCCAGCTTTCATACAAGGGCCCATCCGTCCTTAGAAGTACTGCTCTCATCTGGGGGCTCCTGGCTCCCACCCGCCTTGAAGCTAAGGCTAAAAGGCTTATAAACTGCTCTGTACTTTCCAGTTCACTCTTGACCCTCTATCTTTGCGGTACGATGTTGGTGCTTTATCTCTTTCTATAGGTTCGCAGCGGCAGGTGCTCGAGGGAGCTTATCACCTCGCGTACCACCCACCTTTTTACGATACGCCCCGCAGCACAAAGCGCAGCTGTGTCCGCGTACAGTTTTGTGTTATTGGTAACCCAGGCTAGTTCGCCGCTGCGGTGCTTCCTTCTTTCTCAAAGGACACCCTGTTCTGTAGAATTCTCTCTTTCCACCTTTCTGTGTTTACTTCTGTTAATTTTAATTCTCTCTCTCACTTTAAAGCTCAAGTGTCTGTGCTCTCATTCAGCGTAGTGTGCGTTAGTTGATTAATGTCTGAGGTGTGCAACACCTCCTTGAATAGGGCCTTTGCCCGTGAGTGGTGGTGACAACTGCAAAAAATATAAAAAATAATAAGGGGTGTATCCCGAAGGTGGGCAGGCCTCAGCTCCTTCGCAGCAGAGGACCAAAAACCGCTTACACCCCTCAGGGGTGATCCTCTCTGTGATTCACACACTCCTGAGGGCCACACCCCGTGGGTGGCTCAAAAGTATAGTGCTTACACAGTTCTGCCAATGATGCGTTGTTGCCAAACCTACCAGTTTGTTTAATAGTAAAGTTTGAGATTGTTATACTTTGTTACTGCTCACAGTTTATTCATTAATGTATGCCTGGTGGTATGCTGCGGGTGGCAACATGTTTTTAGTTCAGGAAATATTATGTTAGCGTTTATTCGTTGATCTGTATGATCGATAGGTTATTTTATGATGTTTGACAGTGAATTTTGATTATCTACGTTTATTCATAGTTCAAAATGATGTTATATTTGAAATGCATGACACTTTGATCTGCAGAATGTAGTAACTACAGATCAAGATGAAGGTATCTTTTGAAAGTTTCTGGGCCACTTTGCCATGAATTTTGTTAGATAATGCCAAGCTTTATCTGCCGATACATCGAAAGCCAGTATAGGCTGAGTTTTACATGATGAGGGATTGGTTGAGAACTTATTCATATAGGTCCAAATGTTAATGTCCTATTCGTAGATCCAAATGTTAGTATCTATTGCAGGTTTTCACCACATTGTAAGTGTTAGATATGTTAGGGCTATGTTTAATTTCTGTTGCGTGTTTTGCTAAATATTACTATGACAATGTGAAATCGGTTTGTTAGGAGAAAATGATAAGTTTCGTAATATATTACTGTGTTAACTGACGATGATGTGTTAGAAACGTGAGCATAGGGTAAGTTTTTGCTGGGTAATGTTAGGTTTGCTCGAGAATTTTGCTAATTAATGTCTACGTTTATTCATGGTTCAAAATGATGTTATATTCGTTATGAGTGCACTTTGATGAATGTAGTACGTTCATAGTTCATGGTGCTGGTATCCACAGGATTGGTTTTGTTAAGGGATTTTTGTTGGATAATGCTGCATTAGCTGTTGCTGATATGTTAGGAAAGTGGGGATACATTGAGTTTTGTGTGTCCTGTTAGCTATTTTACCTTTGATAAGTGGGGAATTTTGTGAATGTTAGCAGATTCTTCATACCTGAGGTATGCTTGAAGCCTTTGCTCCAAGCTGCATATTTTATATTCTTAGTTCAGGGTTGGTATATTTGATAGACTGGTTACTTTGTTGTGGAAAACTTTGGGCTATATATTCGTAGTATTGCATGATAATTAGGTAAGGTTATGATAAATGTTTGTTAAATATTACTATGTTAAGGTAAAAATACCAATGACATGTTACAGATACGTTTGAAAAGTGTGAATAGGTTACGATCTGTATGCAATGTTAGTTACTTTACTGCTGTTAAGTATGGAACTTTGTTAATGTTGATTGTTTATTCGAGCGTAAGGTATGTTAGGTTTGCCTAGCGTTATATTCTTAGTTCAGGTTAGGATATTAGTTTTATTGATGCTAAAACTTTGTTACGTTAGCGTATATTCGCTGGTCAGTGTATAAAGAACTTATTTTTTATGTTATGTTTATCCAAAATGATACTCAAACTATGACTTGAATCGATAGATCAATAGATCATGGAGGGGTGGGTGAGGAGGGGAAGAGGAACGGATAGTTTGATTTACTGATTTATTGATTTACAGCTTTAAAATCAGTAAACTATTACACTTTACTATGATATTTTATTCAAAGAACTTGTTTTTATTTTATGTTTGGTTAAAACTTTGTTATTTTTATATGTTTGGATAAACTATGTTATGTTGGCAATTATTCAGATTATTATATTTAGGTATGGTTATGATGACTTTCTTTTTGTTAAATTTTTTACTGCTGCTTAATGTAAAAACTGTCACATTAGCGTTATATTCGTTGTCAGTATGATACGACAGGGTTAGTGCTAAATTTAAATATGTTAGCTATATGCTTGAAAATGTGAATAGTAAGCTTTGTACGCTGTGCTAGGTACTTTACTGTTTTAAGTATGGAACTTTTTGTTAATGTTAGTAGTTTATTCGCGCATAAGGTGTGCTAGGTTTGTCGTTGTACATTATATTCTTAGTTCTGGTAATGCTATGTTAGTTTTATTAATGTAAAAACAATGTTACGTTAGCATTTATATTCGCTGGTTAGTATATAAAGAACTTATTTTTGTTATGTTTTTCCGAGATGATACTTCGAAATAAAATTAACCAATAGATCACGCGACCATGGAAGGGTGGGGAGGGGGAGGGAGGGAGGGGTCGGTGTTACTCCTGATTTATTGCTTTTGTGGACGGTAAACTGTTACACTTTTACCATGATATTTTAATATTCAAAGAACTTATTTTTATGTTATGTCTGGATAAAACTTTGTTATGTTTGCAATTATTTGTTGGGGATTATGATAGTTAGGTAAGGTTATGATAAATTTTTGTTAAATATTACTATGTTAATGTAAAAAACTTTGTTACGTTAGCATATATTCGATGGTCTGTATGATAATTAGACAGGGTTATGCTAAATTTTTGTTAAATATTAACATGTTAATGTAAAATTAATATTGATATGTTAGAGATATGCTTGAAAAAGTATAGGTTACGCTTTGTACGCTGTGCTAGGTACTTTACTGTTGTTAAGTATGGAACTTTGTTAATGTTAGTAGTTTATTCGCGCGTAAGGTGTGCTAGGTTTGTCGTTGTACATTATATTCTTAGTTCTGGTAATGCTATGTTAGCTTTATTAATGTGAAAACAATGTTACGTTAGCATATATTCGTTGGTTAGTATATAAAGAACTTATTTTTGTGTTATGTTTATCCGAGATGATACTCGAAATGTGTCCTGAATCAATAGATCACAAGATCATGGAAGGGTGGGTGGGAGGGAGGGAAGGGACGGGTGGTTTGATTTACTGATTTCCAGCTTTAGGTGATCGGTAAACTATTACACTTTACTACGATATTTTATCTAAAGAACTTTATTTCTTATGTTATGTCTGGTTAAAACTTCTTTGTAATGTTTGGTACTGGTTTGTTGGGGATTATGATAGTTAGGTAAGGTTATGATAAATTTTTGTTAAATATTACCATGTTAATGTAAAAAACTTTGTTACGTTAGCATATATTCAATGGTCTGTATGATAATTAGACAAGGATGTGATAAATTTTTGTTATATATTACTGTGTTAATGTAAAATTAACGTTATATTAGAGATATGTTTGAAAAATTATGAATAGGTTACGTTTTCATGCAATGTTAGTTACTTTACTGGTGTTAAGTGTAGGGATTTTGTTAATGTTAACAGTTTATTCATGCGTAAGTTGTGTTAAGTTTGTCGTTGTACATTATTTTCTTAGTTCGGGTTATGTTATGTTAGCTTTATTGATGTGAAAACTTTATTACGTTTGCGTATATTCATTGACCAGTATGTTAATTAGCCAATGTTATGATAAATTTTTGTTAAATATTACCATGTTAATGTAAAATTAACATTGTTATGTTAGAGGTATGCTTGAGAAAGTATGAATAGGTTACGTTTTTGTATGTTATGTTAGTTACTTCACTGTTGTTAAGTGTGAAACTTTGTTAACGTTAACAGTTTATTCATGTTTAAGGTGTGTTAGGTTTGTCGTTGTGGATTATATTCTTAGTTCTGATATTTATTAATGTGAAAACTTTGTTACGTTAGCCTATATATTCGTTGATCAGTATGATAATTAGACAAGGTTATGATAAATTTTTGTTAAATATTACCATGTTAATCTAAAAGTAACATTGCTATGTTAGAGATATGCTTGACAAAGTATGCATAGGTTACGTTTTTGTATGCAATGTTACTTACTTTACTGTTGGTAAGTATGGAACTTTGTTAATGTTAAAAGTTTATTCGTGTTTAAGGTGTGTTAGGTTTGTCGTTGTACATTATATTCCTAGTTCAGATGATGCTATGTTAGCTTTATTAAGGTGAAAGCTTTGTCACGTTAGCGTATACTCGTTGATCAGTGTATAAAGAACTTAATTTTACGTTATGTTATGTTTATCCAAAATGATACTCGATGTGTAACTTGAGACAATAGAATAATAGATCAATAGATCAATAGATCATTACTTTACTGTTGTTAAGTATGGAACTTTGTTATTGTTACCAGTTTATTCGAGCGTAAAGGTATGTTAAGTTTTGTCATTGTGCGTTATATTCTTAATTCAGGCTATGATATGTTAGCTTTATTGATGTGAAAACTTTGTTACGTCAGCATATATTAGTCGTTGGCCAGTATGATAATTAGGGTAGGTTATGGTAATTTATTGTTAAATGTTACTATGTTATGTAAAAATATCAGTGATATGTTTGAGATATGTTTGAAAAAAAGTGTGAATAGGGTACCTTCTGTATGCAATGTTAGTTACTTTAGTTTTGTTAAGTATGAAATTTTGTTAATGTTAACTGTTTATTCGCGTTTAAGATGTGTTAGGTTTGTGGGTGTACATTATATTCTTAGTTCAGGTTATATGTTAGCTTTATTGATGTGAAAACTTTGTTACGTTAGCATATATTCGTTGGTCAGTATGATAATTAGGTTAGGTTATGATAAATTTTCGTTAAATGTTACTATGTTAATGTAAAATAACAGTGATATGTTAGAGATATGTTTGAAAAAAGTGTGAACAGGTTACGTTCTGTATCCAATGTTAGTTACTTTACTGTTGTTAAGTATGGAACATTGTTAATGTTGACTGTTTATTCGTATTTAAGGTATGTTAGGTTTGTCGTTGTACATTATATTCTTACATCAGGTTATGTAATGTTAGCTTTATTGATGCTTAAACTTTGTTATGTCAACAAAAGTATAAAAAGAACATATTTTTATGCTATGTTTATCCCAAAATGATACTCGAACATGAATCAATAGATCAATAGATCAATAGATCAATAGATCAATAGATCAATACCTCAATAGATCAGGGTTGGGACAGAGAGGTAGAGGGATGGATGGCATGATTTACTGATTCACTGATTTACTGCTTTAGTGTATGTAAAAATGTAAATTTTTTACGTTATAAACATAAAAATGAATAAAATTTTTTGTAAAAACAAAAAGTTTTAAAGAAATAAAATTAAAAATAATTAAGTTTTTTAAAAAACAAAAAGTTTTAAAGAAATAAAATTAAAAATAAATAAAAGTCTTTTTTTAAAACAAAAAGTTTTTAAGAAAAGAAATTAAAAATAAATAAAAGTTTTTTAAAAACAAAAATTTTCAAGAAATGAAATTAAAAATAAATAAAAGTTTTTTAAAAACAAAAAGTTTTAAAGAAATGAAATTAAAAATAAATAAAATATAATAAATAAATAAACAAACACAGCGCAAAACTGATTTGTTAAATGAATATTTACCGCATCAGCTTCGTATCTGTTCGTTCTGTATGCATTGTTAGTTACTTTACTGTTGTTAAGTATGGAACTTTGTTATTGTTAGCAGTTTACCGAGCGTAAGGTATGCTAGGTTTTGTCATTGTACATATTCTTAGTTGAGGTTATGATATGTTAGCTTTGGGATGTGAAACTTTGTTACTGCTAGCGTTATTGTTCATTGATCGCCATGATAATTAGGTTAGTTATGATAAATATTTGTTAAATATTACTATGTTAATGTAAAAATATCCATGATATGTTAGAAAAAGTGTGAGTAGGTTACGTTCTGCGCTCAATGTTAGTTACTTTACTGTTGTTGAGTATGGAACTTTGTTAATGTTAGCAGTTTGTGCTTAAAGCGTGTTAGGTTTGTCGTTGTACATTATATTCTTAGTTCAGATTATGACATGTTAGCATTATTGCTGTGAAAACTTTGTCGCAATAGCATATATTTGTTGGTCAGTATGATAATTAGGTTAGGATATGATAAATTTTTGTTAAATGTTACTATGTTAATGTAAATTACAACGATATGTTAGAAAAAGTGTGAGTAGGTTACGTTTTTGTATGCTATGTTAGATACTTTACTGTTGTTATGTGTGGAACTTTGTTAATGTTAACTGTTTATTCATGCATAAGGTGTGTTAGGTTTTATCGTTGTACATTATATTCGTAGTTCAGTTGATGCTATGTTTGCTTTATTGCTGTGAAAACTTTGTCGCATTAGCATATATTCATGAATCAGTATGATCATTAGACAAGGTTATGATAAAATTTTGTTATATATTACTATGTTAATGTAAAAATATCCATGATATGTTAGGAAAAGTGTGAGTAGGTTACGTTTTTGTATGCTATGTTAGTTACTTTACTGTTGTTATGTGTGGAACTTTGTTAATGTTAACTGTTTATTCATGCATAAGATATGTTAGGTTTTGTCGTTGTACATTATATTCGTAGTTCAGTTGATGCTATGTTAGCATTATTGATGTGAAAACTTTGTTACGTTAGCATATATTCTTTGATCAGTATGATAATTTGACAAGGTTATGATAAAATATTAATAAATATTACAATGTTAATGTAAAAATATCCATGATATGTTAGAAAAAAAGTGTGAGTAGGTTATGTTCAATGTTAAAGGCCTTTTTACTGTTGTTAAGTATGGATTAAGCTAATGTTGATTTATTCGAAGAAAGCGTGTTAGGCGAGCCGTTGTACATTATATTCTGTCTGATTATGACCTGTTAGCATATTGATGTGAAAACTTTGTCTCATTAGCACATATTCATTGGTCAGTATAAAAGAACTTATTTCTATGTGATGTTTATTAATACTTGAAATATGACTTGAATCATTATTTCAGATAATAACTAACGCTGTGGCTTGATTGACTGATTTATTCTTTTTAGGGTGTGTAAAAATTCATTTTTTTAAGTTATAAACATAAAAGGAATAAAAAATTTATAAATTTTTTTTTTTTTGGTTTATTTTTTTATTTATTTACTTATTATTTATTTATTTATTTATTTATTTATTTATTTATTTATTTATTTATTTACGAACTTACAACCCTCATATTCGAGTTCTACGTCCTTATAAACATATATTTTGATACTAATATGGGACTAGACGACTATTTATTAATTCAGCACTGCACCGGTGCCAGCACCGGAGCCAACACCGGTGCAGATGTCAACTCCGGCTCTTCTTACTCAGACTCCTTCTCCACTCTTTCTTTCTCAACCTCCGAATCCGACTCCTTTCTCCATTTCTCTTATGCATTCTGTTCATTTCTAAGGGGTACCGGGGGTTCCCCAGACACCCTTTACGACTTTGAAACCATTATATTCGAGATCTATGGGTTCAATAACATATATAAAGACACCAATATTGTATCATTACACAAATATTTAGTAACTACACCGCACTGGAGCTAAAGTACCGGTAGCTTATCAACTCCTACCCTCTGGAGTCGTGACCTTCTCCACTCTTTTCCTTCCTTATTCATCTTTCATCCTTCTTCCTTCCTCCTTCTTCGGCCATTCTTCTTGTTTCGTGCTCTCTGTACTTTTTTTTCAGTCGGGACACCCTCTGTGGGGTCCTAGACACCCTATACGGACTTATAATCATCATATTCGAGATCTACGGGTTCGATAACATATATAAGGACACCAATATTGTTGTTATACGAATGTTTGTTAACTCGGCACCGCATCGGCTCCATCATCGGTGCCGATGCCACCCGTCGAGGCGCTGATACCAACTCTTAACTCAACTCTGAATCCTCTCACAAAATTTCAGCCTTCTACGAACATGTTGATTTTAGGTAATTCGACGTAACTTCGTCTATGACGAGGTTACGTCACCATCTAATCCCCCTCCAAATTTTAATTCTAACCTCTATAGATATATATCGGAACCAGAGGCTGAGCCGGAGCCAGCCGAGCTCGGTGATCGAATATATATATATATATATATTAATATATATATATATATATATATATATATATATATATATATATATATATATATATAGGGAGTCGGAGTCGGAACCGGAGTGGTGCGGCGTCGGAGTTGGAGTCGGAGTCGGAGTCGAAGCCGGAGAGTCGGAGCAGAAGGCGGCTCAAAATCGTAGGGACTTGGACGTACACACACACACACACACACACACACACACAATAATAATAATAATAATAATAATAATAATAATAATAATAATAATAATAATATCGTCAGTCGAACACCTGTTCGATTGGTCCGATCTCACGTTAGGCCTAATCTTCGCTCGGAATTGGAAGCGTCAAAAACGGCGTAACCCTCATATTTCGCCTTCACTCGGTAAGCCACCCCTAGAATCAACCTAGCGACTGCATGTGATCAGTTTAACACCCACAATAACTATATACAAAGTTTCATAACGATATCTCAAACCGTCTTCGAGAAATCGGTGTCCGATCCGAGATTGTCTCCTACTACTTATATATATCTATATATATATATATATATATATATATATATATATATATATATATATATATATATATATATATATATATATATTAGTGTTAAACAGAAACCATCACATAATGAAAGATCCGCATCCGCGCTTTGCCCTGCGGTTGTTGCGCGGATATTGTCGTTATTTGAAAACGATATTTATAATAAAAATACTTAAGATGAATCTCTACGCAAATTTAAATGAGAGAGATGTGGGACTGGACTAACTGTGTAATGATGACTCATGATCTCACATCATGAAGTTCATATTAAGTTGAGTCAGCAGAATCACATGAGATTATGGATGCCAAAAATCAGCGCCTCTACAGCTTCAGTCTCCGATGTAATATTATTAATCTCAAAGATAAGCAGTGGCGTAACGCAAAATTGTCGGGCCCCCCGCAAAATTCTAAATTTTGTCCCCCCCCCAAAAAAAAAAAAAAAAAAAATATATATATATATATATATATATATATATATATATATATATATATATATATATATATATATATATATATATATATATATATATATATATATAGTATAGAGTATATATATATAAATATATAGATATCTGAGTAGATTTCTTTTCAAACTAAATATATTTTTATGGAAAGTAGCTGGAGAGTTATGTTATCATAGGCTACATTAAGTTGGGCATATATAGTATATATATATAGTAATATATATATATATATATATATATATATATATATATATATATTATATATATATATATATATATATATATATATATATATATTTTATTTTAAATAGTTATAATTAACAAATGTTTACTTACTACTTCTGAAATCGCCGTTGCCGTCTTGCATTTTGTGATGCAAATGTATTAATAACCTCTCTGATGTCAATTTGTTTTGCAATGTTGCATTCTACACTTAAAATACTAAGTCCACTTAATCTATCCTGTGACATTGTAGAACGTAAGTAATTTTTTATCAATTTTAGCTTGGAAAATGTTCGCTCGGCTGTTGCCACAGTTACAGGCAAAGTCAAGAACAGCAAAAACGCGGTGCAAACATCTGGTATACTTGACGCAATTATGTAGTTGTCAATGAATAATAAATCTGCTAAATCTCTTATTGATGTTCTTGATTTAATGTCTTTCATAAGAGCCACTCGAAAGCTTTGAATTTCAGAAGGAAAGTTTTCTGTGAGATCTCTATATTCGTATAACAAAATTTCAGCTTTTTTTCTGCAATTCTTCATTTGTTGATGTTGAAAGAAATTCTGGAGTCAGCGTTATAAAGAGACTAGACAAATGGTCCATACTTTCAAATCTTCTTTTTAATTGGACAATAATTGTGTCCAATGTTCGGTAAAATACAGCAGTTTGATAATACCTCAACGGATCTAATAAACGCTCATCCTGGACTAACTCATCAAAATGACGTTTAGTTCTACGAACTCTATGATCTGGAAAAATGGCATCAAGACACCATTGTTGGGCAACAGCAGAAGCAGTTACCATAGTATCTTCAAAATTATTTCTTAAATGTGAAAGGCTATTAATAGCGTTATGAAGTAAAGTAGTGGCTTTTGATAGATCAGCGTTACTGTTCTGGAGAAATTTCGAAACCAAGTTAAGAGATTCTAGTATTAATGTATGAAAAACGACCTGGAAAACAAATTCAAAATTTTCCATGTGTTTTTTCAATCCATTTGCCTTTGCTCTTTCATCGAGTTTTGTAGATTGCAGAACCAATTTGGATAAAACTCTCATTATAAGAGAGTCAAAGAGTTTTTTTTTGAGGGACAGAGACGACGACTCCAAAAGTTCCCATCTTTTACAGCTTTGGCTGAAAAACAAATATAAATTTTCGACCATATCATAAAATAACTTGTTCTCTTGTATACTTGACACAGCATCATTTATGACAAGATTTAAATTATGAGCCGCGCAGTGTACGTATTTAGCAGTTGGTTGCCGTTGCTCAATTCTTGTTTTTACTCCACTATAAATACCGGACATAACTGCTGCACCGTCATACCCTTGACCGCGGCATTTTGACAAAGACAGACCCCTTTCTTCAATACCTTTTATTATTTCGTCTTCTATTCCACTAGCTGTTTGGTCGCGTAGTTGTTTGAAACCTAAAAAACTTTCATTTATTTTAAGCTCGATAGGTCGTCCACATACGTCTTTACAAATGGTAACGTATCTATAAACTTGACTAATTTGGTCGATCTTACTTATATCTTGTGTAGTATCTATAATTATAGAGAAAAACTGTGCGCCTTTTATCTGATTTACTATATACATTTCAACTTTTTGGGAGAGAACTTGAATCAAATCATTCTGAATTTTGGGACTTAAATATTTTTGGCTTCCTTTTGGCTTGTTTAAAATATTTTGCAACACCGGATCATATTTAGAAAGCAACTCAATAATACCTAGAAAATTCCCGCTATTACTTCCTAATTCTTCCCTATGGCCTCTAAATGCTAGGTTATTAGCTGCTAAAGTAAGAGTAATACTGATTATTCGGTCTAGAATTTGACACCACTTGTTCGTTTCTTTCTCTAATTCGGAAGTCATATTAGCATCTATTGTTCTTTTCTTTTTCCATGAATTATATAAGTAATGCAGGCATTTAAATGTGAACAGCTGGCTTCATGCTTTACAATTTTTAGATAAACATTGCCAGTCACGTACACCATTTATCCATGCATAGTGAAAAGATGACATTTGTCTATCTGCAAATAACCAACAGGCTTCACAGTAAACACAATCTTTTTTCACTGAGTAACAAAGCCACTCCCTAGTTATTTTCAATCCAGTTTTTGTGTTTTTTTCATAGTAACACTCTGAAAATGATCTTTTATTTTGCTTAGGATCTTTTGGGAAAGGGCCTCTAGGCCTGCAAGGTTCATTGCGAACAATAAATTCTTTCATACAATCATCTAAAATATCGGGGAAGTTTGCCTTATCAGTTGGAAATTCTTTCACATTATAGTCAGTACTCATCAACTGGCTATCGTTAGGAACATTCTTAAAAGCATCAGATTCAAATATAGTAGCAGTGATGGTTCCACCACCTTCGCCATCTTTTAAAATCTCATCAATAATCTTTTCCCTTCCTAAAATATCTTCTTCAGGTGCATCTGAATCAGAGGTGCAGCTTGGAACATCACTTAAGTCTGTTGGCCTAGGATGGAAAAATGAATCAATCTTCACTAACTTAGAAGCTTCCTTTTCACGTTCTTTTTTAAGTTTTCTCTTTTGAGCTCCACTTAAATGTTCGTAGCCTTTCATTTTAGCACAAGAATATATCTATTGTAAAGGTTTAGGGTTGGCGTAATTTACTGGTCCTGTGGAAACCCTCAACCTTATTTGCATAGAAGAATTGACTCCTTATGATGAATAAACGAAGGTGGTTTAATCTGTTTTATTGGTTGAACGGACAAATTTCCAATTCCGTGACCAGAGGAAAAATCAATTACCAGAAGTACAAATAAAAATTTTAAATAAATGAGTCACAGGAGATTTTACTCTCCATCAGCGGGATTCGAACATTGGACTTCCGCGTCGCAGAGGTAACAATAACCGGATGCTCTAACCACTAGGCCATCCAAGTCCCCCAAAAAAGACGCTTCAAGCGTAGTATTTAAAGCACCCGGTTTTCTCATCCCATAATTTTAAATAAATGAGTCACAGGAGATTTTACTCTCCATCAGCGGGATTTTTATAGGTCAGCATCCCGAAGAGGCCAGGCATGTAGCTAAAAAACTATAACAGCTACACGAAAATAAATATCATTTTATTAATCAGGATACATTTTTACCCCTGAAATAAAAAAAATATATATAAAAAATAACGCTTTTTAAAAAATTAAAAATTGTTAAAAATGTGTGGAAAAATTAGTTTTTGAGAATACCAAGAAGCTGGAGGGAGCGCGCAAAGTTGCCAAATGTTGATTTTTTTTTCTTTATAACTACAAAGGATACCAGCTGTAAAACACGGGATGGACAGAGTCTGGGGTTTCCGGCCTAGCATTAATAGTTTTTAAGATACATATGACGGTTATACTAAACGGCTGACCTATATATATATATATATATATATATATATATATATATATATATATATATATATATATATATATATATATATATATATATATATATATATATATTTTTTTTTTAATTTTTATAAAACAAAAAAAAAAATTTTATTTTTCATTACAGCATTATGATATAGATTTAAAAAAATCCGTGCACATTTAATTCTCATAATATAATTACCATATATTGGATTAGTAAACCCATTGACCATGGTAAATACCTCAGTGAATGACTATATTTTTATCAGAATACATTTTTGCGGAATAATTCTTAATTAATAATAATTAAATATAAGAAGGCTTAATTTAATAATTGATAAATTATAGAATTAACCAATTTGCCAACCTAGGAGGGCCATAACGTCACTGACTCACTGTGCATCTCCATTTTCATATATTACAACGGTTGGCCTAATTTCACCTTATATTTTAATTTCCATTCCATATAATAATTATTTATCATATTAAAATTCGTAATGAGTAATAAAAAGATCAATAATGATAAATAAAATCCGAATATAAATAAGGTGGTCCGATTCACCCCTCCGCCCAAAAATTTTAACACTTTTTTGAACTCTTTTTTTTATTAAATTTCATTTTTTTAAAAAATTTTCACTTAATATAAGTAACTTTTTATTACATTTAAATTAATTATACGTAATAAAAATGTCAATAATAATACGTAAAATACGAAAATAATGGTGGTCCGAGCCACCCCTCCATCAATTTTTACGGCGAGGTGAATCGGACCAAGTTAGGCCCCGTTTGCCACTAATACTGCTTTGATCAAAAATTTACTTGCCAGTTTAAAAGCTAACATACTCGAGTGTATCCACTGAAAAATAATTAAAATCGATCACAAATTCTTTCATTTTATAACGAAGTTAAAAAACTCACATTTTTCAAAAGTGAAATTCTATTGAAGGACATTTTTTACCCTAAATTCTAACATTTTTTAAAAATATAAAAACTGAATTAAATATGATCTAAATAAACCTGTAGTACTACCGCGTGGCTATAAATGAGCGGTAATTTTTTTTTTTTTTTATTATTTTATTTTATTTAGAGTGGACCGAATCACCCCGCCTAAAGAGGTGGGCCTGGTCACCCGCCTGACGCTATATATGAAACTGTAATATTATATATATATATATATATATATATATATATATATATATATATATATTATATATATATATATATATATATATATATATATATATATATATATATACGGTATATATATATACAGTATATCTAAAAGATTTTATATTGAAAGTTATATAGAATTATTTTTTTACATTTCCTTATAGTAAAGGAAAGTTCATTAGAAATTCCAGTTCTGGCCGGAATTCTTCAACTCTTTTTGTGATTCCTATTAATTCCGGTTCCAGCCGGAACTTATTCCTTATTTGGAGTTTAATACTGCTAATATATATATATATATATATATATTATATATATATATATATATATATTCTTCTAAATATATATATATATATATATATATATATATATATATATATATATATATATATATATATATATAAAAGGTATATATATATATATATATATAGCAGTATATATATATATATATATATATATATATATATATATATATATATATATATATATATATATATTATTATATATATTTTAGCCTACCTGATGATCTTCTTCATCATAAGAGTCATATTCTAAGTCTAATATTTCATCTTTAATTTCCATTTCAGATTTCACATCCATTTTAATATATAAATTTTAATAGAAATATACTCCAAATAATTAATACCCTGTAAAAATAAAAAAAAAATAAATATATATATATATATATATATATATATATATATATATATATATATATATATATATATATATATATATATATATATATATATATATATATATATATATATATCGTAATTAAAAAAAAATTAGAATGGAAATGTAATCTAAAGTCTTCAGAAAATAGTTATTAAATATTTCACATTTTTTTGTAATTAGTATATTCTAGCAAGTTTTTAAAATTACGAACAAAATAGATGAGACTACACTTCAATTAATGCTTCCAAAGTTCTTAAAAACTATTCTAACTATTTTTAATGATAAAATTACACAAATCATAAAATTATCTTATTTAAAATTAAAATACTAAAAAAAAAAAATATTGACATATCTGGAATAATAACATACAAGTTAAAAAAAAATATATTTCAATTAATATTTTTATAACATTAAATTAAATAAGCTTGATTAAAAAAATTATTTTTGTTAAAAATTTAGATTCAGTGAAACACTTTCAATTTCTACTCTACAGAAACTATGAACCCAAAATCAACGTAAAAGCATAATAAAAAGTCAAATAAACATTTGAAAAGGACTTTTGTATAATAAAATTACTAAAAAACTAAAATTTTTACTATGGAATAATATTCCTATCAACGAATGTGCTGAGTGCTATTTTGAATATTGATAAGGTAATAAATCATAGACCTATATAGCAATAGGCTGATATATCTACGGTATATCAAAATCCATATAATGTGAATGTATAGGGAACAAATATTTATCAACAGGGGGTTCCACCCCTCCTATCCATGAGTGATGTGTGGAGTTTACTCTTTCATTACATACTGTATCAATATTTAATGAATATCGATTTGGTATCCATATATGTCTATTGATATATGCAGAATATAGTTATCAATGTATCAATATAAAAAAGGATGATATCCATGTATGAAAAGAGGTACATCTTTTTATAGTTAAATTTTTAGGCACAGTCGTCCCTCTCTCTCGTAGAATATGGTCTTATAGAAAGTGGTCTTGCTATACCATGGTTAATAAAAAGATAAGAAAAATTAAAATTACAAAAATACAAAAAATAAAATTAAAATTCTGTATTACAAACATACCTATATATATTAAATAGATTATAAAAATTAAAATTGCAAAAATGAAATTAAAATTTTGAAATATATACTGGTACATTTATTAAAAAGATAAAAGTAAAATTCTGCAAAATGTTAGTCATACAATTAAAATGAAAAGAAAATGAATAACTTCAGAATCCATAGGGATCCTCTAAGTCTGGCAATAAGCTTTTACTGTAACTCATTGCACTTGCATTAAAGTTCTGTTCGTCACTAGCATTTATAGTGTTTGTATGTGCTCTCTCTCGCTCATGCTGAAATATTAACATTTTATACAGTATGTACAGAATTTTATAATATTTTTTATCATGACTGAAAAACAAAACATACCACAACAAATTCATAGAAAAAGCAAAGATTGGCATTATCACTGGAAGAGAAAATAAAAATTTTAAATTTAATTAGAGCCAGCTCTTCTATGACAATAATTGTTGAATGGATGCAAATAAGGGAGAAATGAATTGACAATTCGAACAATTAAAAAGAGAGAAAAAGAAATTAGGAATGCAGTCATACAAGGCGGATCTTTAAGTGAATCTAAAATGACAAGCCGTCTGCAAGATGATGATACCTTGGTTAAAACTGAACAGGCATTAAATATCTGGCTCCAAGACATAAATTGAAAACGAGTGCCCTGCGAAGGAATAACGGTAAAAAAAAAAAAAAAAAGAAGGGTGTAAAAAAAAAAAAAAAGAATGCTAAATTTGAAAGGCAGTAGAAGGTGGTGAAGGAACAAGAGGGGAAGGAAGAACAGCTGAGGCGGGGGCAGAGTACTGAGGAATGTGTTGAGGGTGTGGTGCAGTTGGTTGCTGATTAGCGAGAGAAGAAGGGGTAGGAGGTACGGTAGAAACAGCATATGCGTTGGAAACCGGATCGTCCGGCGGCGGGCGCACGACTCTGTCGGATGTTTCGGCAAACTCGGTGAGTGACTGTTTCGGATCCAATGACCTCAGGACACTGTGATGCTTGGCGGGCATTTTTTGGAGGAAGAGAGTACGAATCAATTTCTCTTCCCTTGTAGATGGAGAACCACCCAACAGGCTCAGCATCTGCACCATCAACACTGAAGGTTTCTAATCTCGGAGCAGCGTTTCCATTTGCTCCTCACGAGTGGGAGCCAATAAGTTCCTTTGGGGCAGCGTATGAAGCGTCAGAGGTTCTTGTAGCCGCTAACCCATCCCTTATTTTAAGAAGACAAGATTCGGGGAGAGCATTCACAACCCTGGAATATCTCTCCTTCTCATCTTCAATAGACAGGAGAACGGATTCGGCAAGCTCAAACCACAGCTCGGCATTCTGTACGAAGAATGGTTGAAGGTGAATCGGTCGCGAGGTGGTTGACATGGTGAGAGGCGTAGAAATAGGTAGCGTAAGGGAAAAAGAAAAAGAAGGATACAGCATGGGGTGCGAAAGAAGGCACTAATATCTAACAGAGGGTGGAAAACCCAAGGAACCTACAACCTGGAGACCTAATATGTAGCTATTTCGCCGGTAAAATTTTATACAATATATATATATATATATATATATATATATATATATATATATATATATATATATATATATATATATATATATATATATATATATATATATATATATATATATATATATATATATATATTTTTATATATTGAAGCCTTAAGTATAAATTCTTGAGGATTACAACAAATTTAGAGGAGATAAACACAGGAGCAAGTTGAGCATATAATTGCAGTTTTTACAAGAAGGTAGCCTGAAGCTTGAACCCCAGATATCCTGGGTAAAAGAAAAATATAGCAATAAATAATATGATAAAACAAGATATAATAATATATAAATAATGATAATGACAAATAAATAAAATAAAAGTAAATTGAATATAAACAAGTAGGGCCTACATCGGCCTACTTGCATTTGTAAAAGTATATAAAGAAGAAAAATTTGCCGTAGGTTCGCTACTAGGAAGCCCTTGAGGAAGAATTAGGCCTTGGTTTATGTCTAACCCAAGGCTTTCTACCATGAATAAACTAACTAAGAACAATGGTAAAAAATATAATGAAATTGCTACATTAGTCACTTCACACCTGGGGCCTCCTAATAGGGCCTACATCGGCCTACTTAATTATTTTAATTTATACATAATATATTAAATATTTTTGGGTCACTGCACTCACCGCATAAAACAGAATAAATTGTTTTCAATAAAGAAATTATTACAATGTTTATTTCATTCAATAATTCAATTATAACATCACAAAAATCTGTTTGCTTGCGTAGATAGATGGCGGTTAGAAAAGCGTAAACAAAGTATTGCCATTTCAAATAATTTCCGATTGATTTTTGAACACAGTCTATAAATTACAGTGCGTAATTTTATTTTGTTTATTAATTTTGCTTGCTATTATAGAGGTCATTTTATTTTGCTTATTAATATTGCGTGCTATTATAGAGGTCATTCATGACCTCCATCACCACAGGTACTCCCCTGCAGTGCTAAAGGCACGATACCCTAATCCAAATAGCGCGCCGGCCATCGAATGTGCCTACCTCTGCTCGATAGTCTAGTAGGAGCTTGGGGTGGAGTCTGGGCAGGATTTCCTGTTTGCGATCGTGTGATCGGGCGAGTCGGAACATCTGCATGTGTCGTAAGAGTAGCCCGAGGTGGAACTGGAGGTGAAGAATCCTGAGCCGGAGTGGAGGAAGGCAAGGTTGACGATGACCGTGCGGGTGGAGTCTGAGCCGGTCGTATTGGTGCTGGTGGCGGAGGAGGAGGATAAGGAAGAGGATCAGGAAAAGGGAGAGGATGAGGAGGAGGAGAAGGAGGAGGAAGAGATGCAGGAGGAGAAATAGGAACGTTAAAAGAACGAGTTGAAGGAGGAGAAATTGAAACAAAAGGTAAAGCGTCAGGGTTGAGAACAGGAAGAGGATTCGCCTCGAAGAAAACAGGCTTAAGCGGACAACATCGAAACGACTTCAGCGTGTGGGCTGGATCGTGAAGAATTTCTCCTTCCTAAGAATCACAGGAAAAGGTCCGTCACTTAGGTTGGAGAGCGGTGCGATGTCGTGTCGAACGAAGACATGAGTGCAAGAAGAAAGGTCCTTAGGAATATAGGAATGCACCTTGTGTGGACGAGAAGGAGTCGGTCTCCACGATGAAGCACAGCGCCTCAAGCGGGTAAAATAAGCAAGCGGGTCGGCTGTAAAAGGAGGAGAGGACTGTGAGAAGAAGTCACCGGGAAGACGAAGAGGAGAACCATATACTAAATCAGCAGCCGAACAGTGCAGATCCTCTTTAGCAGCCGAGCGAATGCCAAGCATTACAAAAGGGAGAGCGTCAGTCCAATTTTCCGGATTATGCTGAACTAGAAGAGAAGCCTTTAGCTGACGGTGGAAACGTTCAACAATGACGTTCACTTTTGGATTGAAAGAAGTCGTGTGAATCTTCTCTGAACCAAGAAGATTCATCAAATCTCTCCATAAGAAGGATTCAAAAGGTCTACCTTGGTCCGTTGTGACAGAAAGCGGCACACCAAAGCGCGAAATCCAGTGAGCCAAGAAAACTTTAGCTATGGATTCCGCGTTGGCAACAGAGAGAGGGATAGCCTCGGTCCATCGTGTGAACCGATCTATGCACGTAAGAATGTATTTCTTAACGCGGGAGGGAGGCAGAGGTCCAACGATGTCGATGTGGACACGTTCAAAGCGAGCACCAGGTGGAAGTGCCTAGCGGGGACTTGGTGTGACGGTGGACCTTAGAACGCTGGCAGGGAAGACAAGTGCGACACCAAGTTGCTACGTCGGCATTCAGATCAGGCCACACAAATCGGGCAGCAACCAGTTTGCTTGAAGCCTCAATGCCAGGGTGGGAAAGCGAGTGAAGATTGAGGAAGACAGCCTTACGGAATGATGCAGGTACGAAAGGACGAGGAGATCCCTGAGAGACATCGCACAGAAGTCTCTTTCTCTATCCCAGGGAGTTGGAGCAACTCCAGCTTCAGAGAAGAGTCTGTGGAAGTGCAGGATCTTCAGTAGTCTGGCACATTGCCATGGCGTCGTAGTCGATGTTGGGTAAGGCTGAAATCGCGTCGATTTTAATGCGGGAGAGAGCGTCAGCAGTGAAGTTGTCGACAACTGAAATATGTCTGACATCAGTGGTGAACTGTGAGACATACTCAAGGTGACGAGCTTCTCAAGGAGAGTGCCGTTCGTTTCTGGAGACCATAGCGAAGGTAAGAGGCTTGTGATCAGTGAGTATGTGGAACTCACGACCTCCAGAAAGTAGCGGAAATGACGAACGGCGATACATCGCAAGTAACTCCTTCCCGAAAGCACGGTAGCGAGTCTCAGGAGGTTGCAAATTGCTTGTGAGAGAAAAAGGCGAGAGGAGACCACACTCCGTGTTCAGGTGTTGCTGGAGAACACCTCCGACAGCAAAATTGGAGGCATCTACCTGAACTCTGGTTGGAGCTGAGCTGAGTCCTGAGGGTGGACTAAGAGTGTGGCAGAAGAGAGCTTTTGAAGCTTCAAAAGCAGCAGTAGCTTCGTCAGACCAGTCCACTTTTGTGAACTGCCTCGGTGCTTGGGGCGGATGAGAGCGGTGAGGGGTCGAAGAATATCAGCGCCGATTTGAGAAAACGATGATAGAAGTTAAGCATGCCGAGGTACTGACGAAGCTGTTTCTGAGAGACAGGCTTAGGGAAGGTGCGAATGGCCTCCACGCGCTCTGCAAGAGGACAAATGCCATCCGCTGAAACAGTGTGTCCTAGAAAGGTAAGAGAAGGGACACCAAAACACACTTTGCCGGGTTGAGACGCATGCCACATTCCTCCAACCTGGCAAAGACGGCACGTAGGTGTTGCTCATGCTCGGCAGGAGAAGAGGAAGCAATGAGGAGGTCATCCAGATAAGCAAATGCGAAGGGGAGACCTCTAAGAACGTCATCGATGAAGCGTTGAAAAGTCTGAGCTGCACCCCCTCAAACCGAAAGGCATGCGTGTGTGCTCAAAGAGGCCAAAAGGAGTGATGATGACCGTCTTCGGTATGTCCTCTACTGCGACTGGGATCTGGTGGTAAGCTCTTATAAGATCCAGCCAGATTAGAGATGAAAGACTG
>JABUQX010146819.1:50000-52264 GCA_015478945.1 Trachelipus rathkii | reverse complement strand
TATTATTGGAGTTGAAAGAGCATATAAGATATATTACATATATATACATGATATATATATATATATATACATATATATTATTATATATATTGGAAGATATACATATAAAGGCTGGTTAGCTGGCTGGCTGGCTGCTGTTACATTGCTATTTCATACATTGTTGGCTATACATACATAAGCATATAGCATAGCATACTAAGGCGTTACATATGCATACATATATGTTATTGGTTATATTATTATTACTATTATGCTATATATACATATATTATTATTATTATTATTATTATAGTATATTATATTATTATTATTATTGTTATATACATATATATACATACATATATATTACATATAGATATATTACAAAAGATAGTCTACTTCCTTCAACGTAGTTTGTAGGTATTAATAATTTCTAGCTCTTTTTGGCATAGAGCAAAACAATTGCTTAAAATGGAGATTACTTTATAGTATACTAAACACGTAATTAAGATTAAAACAAAAGAAAATGTTCATATTTCCAAGAGTTAGGTATGAAAATAAAAAGGGCAGTAGTCTTCGCTTCGTGCCAGCCTCTCAGCTGCCTGTGTTTACATACCGACTCTGGAAAATGCTATAAGTAGTTCTGACGATTTTGGTGCTGGCTTTTCATTTTCCATAGATGATGACATGGGCGAGATATGGGTTTGAAATAATCCGTTCGTTATATTTATTTAGACTTTGTGTTTGGAGGCAATTTTTAAAAATCAATACTTTATTCCGTAACCGACGTACGAACAAACATTGTTATATTGACAAAGATATTACAAGGTGGGGGGGGAGGAAGCTAAGGGAACAAAATGAATATGGTTAGTAGTCTATGGTTTGGGGATGCTTATGAAAATATAGTTGTTCAATTTTTTTAATGGTAGGAGAATGGTATTTTAGAAGTTTGTGTTGCAGATGGTCCAAGCTATGCTCACTTTGCATATTGTTGAAATTATTGAAATTGTGTATGCAAGAAGTTTCAATTAATTTTATTTTCTGATGGTTAGAGATGCAAATTAGGTTTTGCATGGAATTTGTGTTAATAAGGTGGCTGAATTGTGATCTGTGTGTGGTTAGTGATGAGTTTTGACCTGTGTGTGGTTAGTGATGAATTTTGATTACCTTTTTGTAGATCTTCTGAGTGTTGGCTTTTTCTTCTGGTAAAGTTATTTGTTTCACCTATGTATGTTTTTGGGCAATGGTTGCATGGGATGGTGTATATACATTGTAGAGGTTTCGGTGGGTGGTATTGGAGGGTGAAAAAGTTTTTTTTAAAGAGAGAGAATTGTTGGAAGTAAGCGTAGTGTTTTGGGAGATTGTATTTTTTAAGGTGTTGCGTGGTTCTTAGAAGGATGGGGAGGTAGGAGATGTTCGTAATATTGTTTGTGGTGGTGGGAGTGGTATTATTGTTGTAATATTTTGCTCAGAAGGATTGGAGGTGGGTTTGGGGTATGTAGTTTAATGAACGTACGTATTTCTGATTATATTCTTTTCTTTATCGAGAATGATGGGGGAGCAGATTCTGAGGGCTCTGATGTAAAGTGCAGTAAGGGTGGCTATTTTTATGGAAGTGGAATGTGAAGAGAACCAGTGTATGTAAGAGGGATTGGAGGTGGGTTTGCGGTATACATTCTCACATTCTAACTGGCACCGCTATGTCGACGACATTTTCGTATCTTTACCTCATAACATAGACCCTACAAACATATTACAACACATCAACAGCATACATCCTTCCATACAATACACCCTAGAATACCCTCAAAACTCCTCACTTCCTTTCTTAGACACCTATCTCTTTGCATAATTCTTTTTTCTACCTTAACTTTTTTGTATACCGCAAACCCACCTCCAATCCCTCTTACATACACTGGTTCTCTTCACATTCCACTTCACATTCCATATGTTTTCGCAACAGGCTGAGAGAGGGCGGCTTGACTATAAACACAGAAAAGAGGTAGAGAAGAAGAAGGGAGAGAGTTGAGAATAGAGGTGGAGGGGACTGAGATAAAGATGGTGGAGAAATGTAAGTATTTGGGTGGAGTATTTGGAAAAGAGGGAGCAGTAAGAACAGTGTATTCCATACTGAAAGATAGACAAATGAGTGTGGAGGTAAAAAGGGTGATATTTGAAGATGTGTTAACACCGACTTTACTATATGGAGCAGAGATATGGAGTACTACAACAAGAGAAGATAGTAGAATAAAGTCGGCGGAGATGTACGTTTTGAGTGCGATAAT
>JABUQX010146819.1:20000-42500 GCA_015478945.1 Trachelipus rathkii | reverse complement strand
ATATACATCCGCTTAACCAACCGACTATCACCCATCCTTTCCACATGACCAAACCATCTCAACGTACTTTCATTTATTCTCGCATTTATCCCTTGCTTCACACCACACAACTCTCTAATACGTTCATTCCTTATTTTATCAAGCAAACTTGATTTAATTAATCGAAAGGACCTAAACACATCTAAGATTGTCCATCTGAACACATTGTACTTTAGATCCATATCTCTTATTCCAAACCATAATTTCACTACTATACATTAGCACAGGTAACAACATACCCTCATGTAAAATCCTAGTACATTGAATATTTAGTCCCTTTACATCCACCAAGGATTTAGTTGCACCAGCCACCTTCCTGTCGTCATTCGCAACTTTCCTACTACACTCTGCATTATCCATTCCTTTTTCATCCAAAATATATCCTAAATATTTAAACTCAGACACTTGTTTCAGCTGCTCACCATCTAACATAACTTCACACCGAGAATTGTCTTCACTCACAGCGATAACCTTACTCTTATCTACGTTTACTTTCAAACCTCTCCTTTTATACACCCTGCCAAATCTCCCTACCAATCCTCTCAAATTCTCTTCAGATTCGCCACAAACCAAATCATCCCCGCATATATATATATATATATAAAGTATATGCTAAAAAAGAGAGCATATATATATATATATATTGTTATAGCAGGCAGAAAGAGCAGCAGCATATATATATATTATATATATATATATATATATATATATATATATATATATATATATATATATATATATATAATCCTTAGGATAGAATTGATCTAGGTAACTTTTACCTAGGATCCGGACGACTGATCCAACTAGGGGCCCTGTACCATGTGACTCTGTCACTCTACCGATTTATATATATTAGGGATGGCCAAAAAATATCGATATATCGAAATATCGATATTTTTGGCTCGATATATCGATATTTTTGGGCGATATTTCCTTATCGTGATATTTCAATATTTTTCTTAATATCGAAAGCCGATATTCTTTTCAAAAAAAATTTGTTAAAGGCCGGAAAAATCTTATCTCCTCTCCCGACACCCTGAAGTGATAAACTCTCTTTTTTTTCCTCCCCCATATTCTCGTTCTTCGTTCGTCCCTCAATGTCGTGTATAAAAAACCAAAAAATTGGGGTTTCAGATTTTTCGTCTTTGGGAACCAAAAATATCGACATGGCACAAACCACATAGTCAAATTGTCTTCACTAATCACTATTCAGTTTTTCAGTGATCAAGTGGATAATGCGGCCCAATAAAATTTTTGAATGATAGTAAAAATGCTTTGATTGCTATGTTATGTTAGAAATGAAATATCTTACTGTAAATGCGACGTCAGTCTCGTCGGAACGAATAGTATCATTATTAAACAATGTTGCTCAAATGAAGGAATAGATTGACTTTCGAGCATATCAATCAGTTAGTCTTTTTAGGTGCATTAGATGACAAGTATTGGGCTTTGTAATAATAATAATATATATATATAAAGAGCAGTATTATATGTTATATGCTATATGTTATATGGCGCGTTGTTATATATATTATACATATACTATGGTTGTTATATATATGCTATTACATATTATATTATTAAGTATACATATATATATATATTGGTTATATTATATATTCATATATTATATTCATATATGTTATATATTATATATATATATATATATAAGTATATTACATATATATTATATATATATATTACATATATATATTATTATTATTATATTATATATTATTATATACATATATTCATATTATGTTATATTATAAGTGAGAGTTACATATATGCTATTATATTATTATATATATATATTATTACATATGTATATATATATATATATACATTGGGCTGCAAAAGGTGATTAAAGCAAAGGTCGAGTGATTACATATATTATATATTATTGACATATATATATATATATATATATTATATATATGAGTTATTATTATTATTATATACATATATATATGTTATTATTATTAGTATATATATATATACATACATATTATATATATGTTATTATTTATATATATTATTATATATATTATTATTATATATATGCATATATATTAACATGGTTATATTATTATTAGTTATATATATATATATATATATATATATATATATATATATATATATATAGCAGTTTGTGATCAGTAAACTTTCGAGGACATACTTGAGGGTTTTAAAGGGAATACTGTCAGAAGAAGCTAGCTGTATAAAAAGCACACAGCTAGTTGACTTCAAGTCAATGTGAAAATGAAAACATTAAAACCATAGAAAAACTGTATGTTTATAATACGTTTGTAATCAGTAATTACCCTTCATTATCTATCGATTGATATATCCTTTTCAGTTTTTCTACTAATAAACCCCCTTAAAAACGTCGTCTGGCAAACATATATGGTTCATTTTTTTATTTCGCGAGGGGGGCAAGTGCCCCTCCCTGCCTACGCCCATATATATATATAGTATATATATATATATATATATATATATATATATATATATATATATATATATATATATATATATATATATATTTATATTATATAAATATATATAGAAAGAAAGAGAAGCATATGTTATATATATATATATATATATAATTAAAGGTAAATAACGGTTACATTGAACAAAAAGGAAATTAATTAAAAATAGCTATCATAGTTTTATTTCCCTTTTCATGAAATATTTTGTAATTTATTTATTTATTCTGAGACTGTTAAAGACTTTGCAGTCCACTCGAGACCAGCCTCATATCCTAATTTTCTATGTGTGCCTCTGTGGAGTGTGTTCTGAGTGCCAGTGACGAAGATAATCATTGCAGAAATCTAATACTGGAACAGGACTCCTATGAGTTGGTTTACAGTTAACATACCGAGTACCGACTAGTCTAATCATCTATTGGTTCGCTTAAATATGTAATTAACTAAATTAACGATTTTATAATAGCTATTACTAAAAGTTAGTATTTGGGGGTACATCACTACAGCTTTTCTTATGATAAGTCGTCTGGCATCCAGTTCGAACTTCTTAAATATTATTTCATTTTATTACTAAAATTTAATAGATTTTCTTAAGATCCAGACTCATCCAAGTATCAGTTGTCTACCATCCAATTTAAATTAATTTGTTGGAATCAATATTTATTTTGTACTTAAATAAGAAATCATTTTGAAGATTCCTAGCTTCATTAATACTTAATAGTTATTTTTCATTTTTAATACGAAAAAAAAGTGATTTTTATGATTATTGTTTAATTTTCTAGTGAAACGCGATTTTTTTATTTAATTTATTCACTCGTCCACAAAAAGTCAAAAACACCCCCAGTTCCTCAAGATCCAACATCAACGCTAGCACAACTTCAGTCTTCAAACCCTTGGAGTTGGAAACTTGAAAGTTGGAAGACCTGAAGAGTGAAGATCCTTTTTCCATTTTTACCACTTTTTCTTCTGTACATACGTCTGCTTCATATTTATAAATTAAAGCCTTTCTCTCTCTCTCTCTCTCTCTCTCTCTCTCTCTCTCTCTCTCTCTCTCTCTCTCTCTCTCTCTCTCTCTCTCTCTCTCTCTCTCTCTCTCTCTCTCTCTCTCTCTCTCTCTCTCTATACATTGCTGAGCATGGTTACATATATATATTGGCTATACACATATTGCTGGCTAAGGTTGCTGGCTATTGGTTGTTGGTGTTATATATTATGTTGTTGGTTGCTGGTTGGCTATTGGCTGGTTGGCTGGTTATTGAGCATATATATATAGTAACAGGTTGATATATTATTGGTTATTATGTTATTATTAAAAGGTTATTAAGTATATTTATTATTACATATATATATATATATATATTATATATTATTATTATATACATTATTATTACATATTATTATTATGTATTATTGAAGAAGAAGAAGAAGATATTATTATTATTATTATCTTTATTATTGTTATGTATATATATATACATATTATTATTTATACATACATGTATATATAAGTTGGGTTATTGTTATATTAAAGGTATATATATTATTATATTGTTGTTATTACAGTAGTATATTAGCTGTTGGTTATAAATTATATATATATTATTGTTATTATTACATAAGCATATATTAAGTTAGCGAAGGAGCAGTTGGGAGCAGTTGAGTTATTGAAGAGCAAGAAGAGCAGCAGTTATATATGCATATTATTGGTTGCATATTATTATGGTTATTGTTGCTATATACATATTGTTGTTGTTACTGATATGCTATTGTTGGCTACATATATATATACATGGGAAAGATGTACTTTCTAATAACGTTGCACCCCCCTTATACCCTATTCATCCCTTACATCCTCAAAAACCACAATAGCTACAGGGAAAAGCGAATACATTTTTGGAATGCTGGTCCACTTAGTGAAAAAAAAAAAAAAAAAATCAAAAACTACAATATTAAATTTTGTTTTTTTGTTTACTAAAGAATACCCCAAGGGTATACCGCACCGATGGTGGCAGGAAAGCCCTGGGGAACTACGGGTAATTTCTCTGAGGGCCCTGAACCCCCCGCTCTGGTATTGTCGCGGAGGTTCTCTGCCCCTACGGGGGTATGGAAAACGTCCCCCCCAATGTTCCCCGTCGGCTCGAGCTCGAGCCCCTATTACTGCCGTGTAATAATTTTATTAAATAATATATATATATAAGTATATATACTGTTATATATATATATGGCAGTTATTAGCAATAAAGAGCATAAGTTATATATATATATATATATATATTATTAGTTATGTTGTTGTTATATATATATATATATATATTATATATATACTTATGTCCCCTGCTCCTAAAAAAAAAAAAAATAGCCATTTTATTTATTTTATTTTATTTATTATTTTTTTTTACATTTTCCTAACTAAAATTTTACAAGGATTCCAAAATGTATTACTTTTCGCTGTACCTATTGTAGTTTTCGAGATATGTTTTTTTTTTTTTTTTTTTTTTTTTTTTTTTTTTTTTGCGATTTTTTTTGTACTAAAATTGGACCAGCATTCTAGCAATGTGTATTCGTTTTCCTGTAGCTATTGTAGTTTTTGATATTTGATTGGAAAATAATATTTTGTTGTTAATGAAATACATATAAGCCTATATATATATATATAGCATATATGTTATATATATATATATATATATATATATATATATATATATATATATATATATATACATATATATATTATTATTATTATTATTATTATTATAAATATATATATATATATATATATATATATATATATATATTATTATTATTATTATATATTATTATGCCATATATATATATATATATATTATATATATATGGGAATGTGCCATTTTTAACGGCTTCACACGGAACGGAGATCGGATAAATCATACATAATATATTATATTGGTTATATATATATTAAGCAGCATAAAGATACATATTATTGGCATATATGATGATATACACATAGCTATACACAGCTGGTATTGGTTGGAAGGAAGAAGAGTACATACTGGTAGCGATATTATACATATTGGTGAAGACATGGCTATATATATATATATATATATTTATATAGCAGTATATGTTAGCAGCAGTATATATATATATATATATATATATATAATATATATAAAGGAATAGTATATATATATATATGCTGTTATATATTATACAGCATATATGGGTTATTATTGCTATATATATATATATTAAGTATTAAAACCGTAATACTGTAAAATACCTAACAACTGCTCATTGTTTAAGAACGCAAATAAATCTGTTAACAACATCATTTCTACCGTTGTAAAATAAAAAAACCCGTACATCCCTAAAACTTTTTTTTTTTTTTTTTCATGTTAGTTTTAATTTCTATTTTGTACTTTTCATAACTGAAATTCTGCCCCCGACTCCAAAAATGTATTCATAATTTAGTGTGGAATGTCGATGCTTTTTACCAGCACGCAAACGCCTAGCATAATCGAGCGTGTTACATATATATACATGTTATATATAGTTATAGCATATAGCATATATATTTTCTATCTCTCTATCTATCTATGTTGCTATATATATATATTGTTATATATATATATATATATATATATATATATATATATATATGCGTTGATTTATACATGTCAAATTATAATCGGATTATAATATATCGAAATCGATATATCGAATATCGATATTTTTCAGGATAATATCGAAGCCGATATGATATTTTTTTAAAAATATCGATTTATCGATTTATCGATATTTTTGTGATATCGATTATAATCAAATATATGAAGGGTATATATATATATATATATGTTATTATTATTATTATTATATATACATATATATATATACAAGTTAAGCATATAGCGAAGAGCAAGGCGCTGGTTATATATGCTGGCTATAGCCCTGTCTCCCGCTATATTCTGGGACAAAAAATCGTGGAAGCTGCTGCAATTGTTGACCTCGAAGCCGCGTTCTACTTTTCGTGTGCATATTGCGTGGCGAGGACGAAGAGCGACATCATCAATCTACACCAAAAACTACAAGAGCCACGCGAAAGGGAATACACACGCTGGTCCAATTTTAGGCGGAATGGAAAAAGAAAAGAAATAGATTCAAAACTACAGAAATGAAGAAGTTTAAAGAACAGATTTTTATCCTGGTAATGCATAGAAAATAAAAAACAAAAAAATAAAAAAAAATATTGTTAATAATTATAGTAATATGATTAGAGAGCCTATTTAGAGACCTTTTATTGGTTACTCGTTAAAACAAATAGACTTTCTATTAAATTTGTTTTTTTTTTTTAACTAAAGAATACCCTAAGGGTATACCGCACCGATGGTGCAGGAGTCGGTCTCTCGGCCTGGGGAACTACGGTAGACTCTGGGAGGGTCTCCGAACCCGCCTCTTGGTAGTGTCGCGGGGTTCCTCCGCCCTCTACGGGGTATGGAAAACGTCCCCCTGTGTTTTCCCTTCGGTCTGAGCCCCCTATATTTTTGTGTAATATATTTAAAATAATATATATATATATATATATATATATATATATATATATATATATATATATATATATATATATATATATATATTTTTTTTCCCCTACTCCTAAAAAAAAAATGGCAAATATTTATTTTATTTATTTATTTATTTATTTTTATTTTACATACTCAAGGAAATTCCATTTGCTGTTTGGATCGAAAGTGAGATTGTAGCTTATCTAACTTATGAGATATGTTTTTTTTTTTTTTTTTTTTTTTTTTTTTTTTTTTTTTTACAGCTTCCGCAATAAAAATTTTGCCAGGATTCCAACAATGTGTTCCTTTCCTGTGGCTATTGTAGTTTTTGAGATATGGATCGATGATAGTTGTCGCTCTAAACCAAATATCACCTATATATATATATATATAAGGTTAAGTTGTAATTTATATATATATATAAGGGTAGATAGTTTTGTTAAGTATATATATATATATATATATATATATATATATAAAGAAGATATTATAAATATATATATATATATATATATATATATATAGTGAGAGAGAGAAAGAGAGAGAGAGAGAGATATTGTTTATCATAACTCATTGTTAATTATCTTAATTTATTCCCATTTAAAAACTTTAGTAAATTAATAAATAATTTAATTTCGAACATTTTTACCAGATTTAATATCTCATAGTTTAAGTTTAGTATACGAGTTTATTCAGATGTGAAAGTCTATTTTAATTAAAAATGAAAGCTGTGAAAATTCATTATAGTATGAAAAGATGCCAGATTCGCAACATATGGAAATATATTGCTGACGGAATCTCGTATTTTTTCATATGATTTCGACAATTTTTCAAAAAAAAAATTATGCAAGTGAAAAAAAAAACAGATACAGAATAATCCACTAGAAAAAAATATATATATATATATATATATATATATATGTGCTATGCTATATATATATATATATATATATATATTATATATATGTTGGTTATTATTGCTATAAGGTTAAGGCTGCTGTTGTTATGTTATATATAAGGTTAGCTACATATGTTATATGTTAGAGGTGGGCACGATCCGTTAATTCGTTACTCCGTTACTAACGGAACTATTTTTTTGAGTATGGAGTAACGGACTCGTTACTTTTCTTTTCATGTAACGCTCCGAATAAGTTCCGTCTATTTTTTTCTCCGTTACTTTATAGTCCGTTACATTTTTGCTCGACTTTCTTTGAATGCTGATAGCCAATTGACCACCCCGACTGTAAGCTAAAAATCCTTTCTTTTGTATTGCTATGTTATATATACAGATATATAAGTTGGTTATGTTGCATACATATATATATAGTATAGCAGCAATATATATATATAGCAGTTGTTATGTTGTTACAGCATACATATTGAGTTAGCATATGATATGTTATAAGCAGCATATGCTATATATTGCTGTATACATATTGGCTATATATATATATACATGTTATATGCGTAACTACCCAATCAAAAATCACTTTTATTTCACTTGTCAACGTTCACAACTGGTTGCTTTTACAGCAACCGTTTGAGTCCTCGTCAAACGGGATTTGTACTTTCGACTAGTCACCAGGACGGACACGAAAAATTGCCGTTTGTAGATTTTCTGTAATTCATTACAGTTTACGGCATAGTGTATTAATACACTAATCTCAATACCCTCACCTCACTCACCCATAGCCAACACATACAACGGTACAACCTTTTTAATACACATACAGACATCTTTCATTCCTATTCGCCTCATAATGCACAGTGGTCTCTGGCGGTAGTCCAGAGCCTAGCCATGCCCACTGATGGCTGGAATATCTTGACTTGGTTCAGACTGAGGCTGGGGTTACTATCACCCTGATAACTGTGCACCTTTCCACTTTGTATGGGCCCACTGGTCGGGAAAAACATAAAATAGTAACCTTTCCCCCGATTGTCGTGGTAAAAATAACTAACTAACTAACTAAATTAACTATATATAGTATAGTATATAGTATATAGTTATATATATATATATATATATATATATATATATATATATATATATATATATATATATATATTATATATATATATATATATATATATATAAGGAATAAGGGGAATTTGCATATAATAATGAATAGGGGATGGGGCTTTCGTAACTGATGAAATGAATATGACTAGAGTGTGGTGGGAACACTTCGAAAATCTGCATAACATTGGCAGTAAGAAGAGGTGATAGTGAATGTTTGTGTGGGTTTGATGGTGCAAAGGAACAGGTATTTTGGGCATGAGGTCGTTAGTAAGGAGGAGGAGTAGAGTGAAAAGTTGAAGAATGGTAAATCTGCAGGCATAGATGAAATTACCGGTGAAATGAGCAAGAACGGAGGTGAGATGTTGATTGATTGGATTTGGAAGTTAGCAGAATGTTTATGGAGAGCATAGTTCCGAGAGATTGGAGGGAGAGCAGTATAGTACCCTTATATAAGGAAGGGAGAAAAGGGGAACCTGTAGAAATTATAAGGGAATAAGCTTTATTGAGTGTTGTAGGAAGGTATATGCTGGTATTTTTGGACTTAGAAAGAGTGTCGAGTAAAGGTAGACGAGAGTGACTTAGCGACTGATTGTGAAGAACAAATTGCGTTTAGAAGTGGAGGATGTGTAGATCAAATCTTACATTGAAAAAAATGATTGAGAAAATGAGGGATCAGAAGAATAAATTTGGCTTTAGATTCTTTTTGTATTTTAAACAGGTGGCGTATTGAAATGATTAATAAGTGGAAGCCCCTGGCTCAGGTGTTATTGATTTATGGTGTTGGTGGTAAGCTTCCTGAATGGAATCAAAGTATATATGACGATAGTAAAGCGTGTGTGTAAGAATAAATATATGGTGTTGAAAGTGATTGTTTTAATACTAATAGCGGAGTGAGGCAAGGATGTGCCATGTCTTCTTGGCTATTCAATTTGTATATGGATGGGGTTATGAAAGAATTAAAGGTGGGATAGCAGGATGGTGTTAGAATAAGGGTTGTGGGGTCGTTTCAAAATTTTTCCGACTCCGACTCCGGACTCGACTCGACTCTGACACCGCTTCCGACTCCGACTCCAACTCCACTTCAAAATTACCCACCTCCTGACCAGACTCCACACCCGGTTAAACACAGTATGGAAGAGAGCGGAGTGGATGCCCCATCTATTATATGCGGATGATTTGGTTTTGTGGAGCGAACTGAAGAGAGTTTGAGATTGGTAGAGTAGACTGGCAGGTTGTATAAGAAGATGTTTGAAGGTAAGCGTAGATAAGAGTAAGGTTATGGTTGGTGGCGAGGACAGTCCTCAGTGTGTGAAGTTATGTTAGATGATGAGCAGCTGGAACAAGTGTCTGAGTTTAAATATTTAGTATATATGTTGGATGAAAAGGAACGGATGATGCAGTAGTGGAAAGTTGTGAATGGCAGGAAGGTGGCTAATGCAATAATTAAATAGTTGGTGAATGCAAAGGGACTTAAGTCTTGTGTGCTAGGTCTTACATGAGGGCATGTTTTTTAATAATAATAATAATGTGTTGAAAATTAATATATACAAAACCAATAAATTGCTTAAGATATCGTAATTAATGTCATATTAAAAAGCTAAAAGTAACGGAGTAACGTGAGTAACGGCGCTTCGTTACTTCTTCCTCTCTGCAAACTAATGTACCATAACTGCGTCTATTTCTCCAGCAACTGATAATCGATACTGGAACCATTTTCTCGCGTCGATGTCACCTCTTAAAGATATAATATATAACATAAAATATATATATAAGCAAAAGATATAAATAAATAATTAGATTGTATTTCTGTATTATATATATAGATAGCAGAGCAGAGTTAGTTATTATATATAGTTATATAGCGAGCATATATATTATTATTGGTTATATATATATATACATGATATTATATTATTGATATTGGTTGTTGCTACGTTATTATTGTTAGCATATTAGTTATATTATATATATATATTATTATTATATAGTATATGTATTATTATTATTATTATATATATTATATATTATAATATAAAAGACTCATAGTATATATATATTTATTATTATTATGTTTATTTTAGTTATTAAAGTTATATTATTATTATTATTATTATTATTATATATTTATAGTATATATTATTATTATTATTATTATTATTATTATTCATATATAAAGATATGAATATATATTACATATACATATATTATTATATTATTGATATTAGTTGTTGGTTATATTACATATTAAGGCTATTAATATATATATATATATGGTCAAACTCTACCAGCATCGATGATCTCGAAAATTACGATTGAAACCAACATATTTAGTCAGCGCGAAAATTTTGCGGGCGGAAAATGGATTTTAGCTGGCTCACGACGCTGAACAGAGGGAGGGACTCCCCAATGTCCCTGATTCGCCGAGAGAATTCCTGACTCTTGTATCCCAAAGGGTTTACTCCGGGGTATATTTTTAAAAAAATAAACAAAATTAAAAAATAAATTTTTTATATAAATTTCATACGCTGATTTCAAATATGTTAGTTTTCTTGTACATATCATGTTTTCGAGATATCAAAAAAAAAAAAAAAATCCATTTCCATACAAATTTCATACAACTTATTCCAAATATGTTATTAGTTTTTGTACCCATCGTAGTTTTCACATCATAAACTCTCATGTAAAAGTGTCCTATATATATATAGCATACAGCAGCAGCAGGGCATGAGCAGCATATATATATATATATATATATATATATATATATATATAAAAAAGCTTTTATATATATAAAAATATATATAAAAAAAAAACATAAAAACTCATAAAAAGGTCCTTATATATGTATATATATGGTATATATATATATATATATATATATATATTAAGTATATATATATATATATGAGATATATATATATATATAGGTCAGCTGCCAAAATATAATGTCATATGTATTCATTATTATTACAGGTGGAATAAATGCTGGTCCAAAGCTCTGCCCTGAATGTGGAAATAAAAAAGTTTAAAATAAAATATATATATATTACAGGTATATATATGTTACAGCAGTTATATAGAAGATTATTGTTATTGTTATAAAAGATATAAGATATATTATTATATTGGTTATACATATATATATATATGCTATAAGATATATATGTATATATATATATATATATATATATATATATCTCAAAAACTACAATAGCTACAGCGAAAAGGAATACATTTTTGGAATCCTGGTAAAATTTCACATAAGAAAATGTAAAAATAATAATTAAAAAATTTATTGTTAAATAATTATAGTAATATGGTTAGAAGGCCTATTTAGACCTTTTATTGGTCTCTCGTTAAAATAAATAGACTTTCTATTAGACTTGCTTTATACGGCACACTAGGGGCTCGAGCCGACGGGAACATAGGGGACGTTTTCCATACCCGTAGGGGAGGGGGCGGAGGAACCCATGCGACACCCAAATACCAAAAAGAGGGGGTTCCGAGACCCTCCCCGGAGGGGGAATTAGTCCTACCCCGTAGTTCCCCGGAAGGCCGAGAGACCCCGACTCCTGCCATCGGTGCGGTATACCCTTGGGGTATTCTTTAGTAAAAAAACAATTTTAATAGAAAGTCTATTTATTTTAACGAGAAACCAATAAAATAATAGGCCTTCTAATCATATTACTATAATTAATAACAATAATTTTTTTTTTTTTTTTTTTACATTTTCTATGTGAAATTTTACCAGGTTAAAAATGTATTCCTTCTCGCTGTAGCTATTGTAGTGCTTTTGAGATATAATTTTTTTTTTTTTTATTTATTTTATTTTATTTTTTTATTCTTTTTTTACATTTCCAGGGCAAACTTTTGACCAGCATTTCAGCAATGTATTCCGTTTTACTGTAGCATTGACATAGTTTTTAAGATACATATGACTTCTATAACCAGACGCTGACCATATATATATATATGCTAGTGTGTGTGTGTGTGTGTGTGTGTGTGTGTGTGTGTGTGTGTGTGTGTGTGCGGTGTGTGTGTGTGTGTGTGTGTGTGTGTGTGTGTGTGTGTGTGTGCGCGTGGTCGCAGCTGCCATTTTGATTGTATAGTATTACCAATGTAAAAATTTGCATATCTCGCCATTAGAAGCACAAAATATGCCTTAATAAAAACTTAATGTATATTTGTGTGCATGTATGTTGGATGTATATATGCATATGTGTATATATAAGCTCATAATGTCTTTATTTGCACATTGCAAGTCCTCCATACTTTAAAAAAAAAATATATTGAATGGCTGTTCTCTATTTCACGTCTGTTTCAGGCAGCTAAGTGAAAACATATCTAAGGGAAAGAAACTGTTAAACTTTACGACTAATGACGTCAAGGATTTTAAACGTCATAATGACGTAATGACTCATCGACGTCAAATTATATGGATGTCATAATTTAATGTTTATAAAGTTCTTTTCTCGTTTTTGAGCTTCTCCTAATTGTTAATGAGTTTGGTTATCGAAAACTGATAATGTACCACTGATTATATATAAGGTTGGCTATATAGCGATATATATACATACTGTTGTTGCTATTGGCTGGTTATGCTGTTATTGGAAGAAGAAGTTGAAGAAGTAAGTGGAAGGAAGGACATATACATACATAGTTGCTAAGGGTTGCTGGTTGCTGTTGGCGCGATATATGCTGCTGGCTGGCATGTTATGGGCTGGTTGTTGGTGCAGCAGTATACTTATAGCTAGCGCTATATAGCTGCTGAAAGAAGAAGGCTGGCTGGCTGCTGGCTATGGCTGGGCTACATATTATTAAGGTTGTTGTTAAGAGCTGAAGAAGAACATAAGGCTGTTGTTGCTGGCTGGGCTGGCTGGCTGCTGCTGCTGCTGGTTGTTATACATAGAAGAATATATATATGCAGAGCATATATATATATAGAGCATATATATATAAGGTTAAGGTTATACAGCAGCAGCAAGCAAAGGGTTATATATAGCATATGTTGTTGTTGTATACATACAGCATGGCAAATTTGTGAAACCGTACTGTAATCCAAGTGAGGACAGTAGTCAACCACCTCACAAGGTTAGCGTAAAAACCATAACCCTAAGTTTCCTGATCACAAACTGGTATAATAATGAAAATTAATTTAGGTTAAGTTAGGTTAGGTTAGGTTAGGTTTGTGTGGTTAGGTTATTAGGTTAGGTTAGGTTGTAGGGTTAGGCACCTCGGGTAGTCACAGCACAGTTTCTACAAATTTGCCTATATATATAAGTTACATATATTATGTTGAAATAGCAAGGTTAGCAATAGTTAGATAGCAGTTAAGGTTATATATATATATATATATATATATATATATATATATATATATTATATATATATATATATATATATATATATGGGACAATGTTTTACTTTCTTACCTATCGAATCGAGTACATTTGAAATATCGAAATATTTGAAATATCGATACATTTGAAATATTGAAAGAAGCCAGAAAATGATAAATGAAAGTTTACCTTAACCTAGTGAAGCCAACCCTTTTTATACATATACAGCAGCTAGCATACTGTTGGAAGATGGGAAGATATTGTTGTTGCTGCTACTATTGTTACAGCAGCGCTATAGCTGGGTTGCTGGCATATGGTAAGTATGGTTATTATTATGCTATGCATATATTGCTATTGGTTATTGCTGATGTTATATTGTTATATACATATATATATTATTATTATTATTATATACATATATATATTTCAGCCAACACATATACATATACATATAAATATATATATATATATATATATGGGTTGTTATTATTACATATTGGAGTTATTATTATATGCCATATACACATATGTTATTGGTTATTGTGCTGGCAGCTACATATTAAAGGCTGGCTGGCTGGCTGGTTGGTTGCTAAGGTATTTGTGTATATTTATATACATATATGTTATACATATGGTGAGTGGTAGGCAGTGGTATGCTTAGTGGCATGTTGCTACAGCAGTTGCTAGCAGCAGTTATATATAAGGGTATGCATATGGCTGGCTAGTTAAGCAAGCGGCGCCAAGACGTTTACATGCAGTTGATCGATTTTGGCACAGATTTGTGCCAAATTTTGCATATGCAGCAATGGCAAAAGGGGTATTTATCCTTTTAGCTCGAGCCGATGGGGACGGAGGGGGGGATGTTTCATCACCCGAGGGGATGGTCGAGGAGCCCACGCGACACCCAAAGACCAAAGAGCTGGGGTTCCGGAGACCATTCCCGGAGGGGGGGATAGTCCCCCCGTCGTCCACTTAGAGGCCGAGAGACCCCGATTCCCGGACATCGGGGCCGTCTACCCGTGGGTATTCGTTAGTTTTGAACACCCGAAAAATTTTATAAAAAAACTTTTCGCCTTTTTTCTTAATGTCATATTCAATATTGCATGCGTTACATTTTTTATTCGTCACAATTAATTGGAAATATTGCAAAACTTAAAAGTGACCAGTCACTTGAACAAATTTCGTATATGTCACTTATGTTCATATCTGAATAATAGTACTTTACGAGCAAAAATAATAAAATTTATAAGTGATATTTTTTTTTGTAAAACAAGTGAAGCTACTTTTCGCTCATCTTTTGCGTTTTTCCTTTTCCTTTAGGATTCTGCGTTATCCTAATTACTCATCTTAAAAATGTTTTTGATAATCTTCAACATTGTATAATCGGATACTACAAGTAACGTAACAATCATATCGTATAGGTAAGAAAAGTAACCTTTACCTATATACAGGTAAGAAATAGTAGAGTATATATGTTGCTGGTTAAGGTATATAAGATATATATATGTTACAGCAGCAGCAGTTAAGATATATATATAAGCATATATATATATGCAAAGGCCAACTCCGCGTCCCCGTCGTGCACCCAACGAGGACACCAGAGGTGTCCTCGGCTAAAGGAGCTATGGCTAGGGAAGGATAGAGGTCTAGCAAGCCACTTCCTCGAAATAAACTGCTTGCAGACCTCAAGCGCGAGCCTCGGAAGCCGGACAGAACTTTAGACGACGACTTCGGCGAGATCTACGGAATAGGAATCAGGAAAACACTTTTAAGAATTATAGGTGTGCCACGATAAATGTTGAAGGAGAGGAAGATAGATATGTTGGGGATGGCGGAGATGAGAGTGAGAGGGTGTGAGGAGGGGAAAGAGATGGGAAAAGTATTTGTTCTGATTTATAGTGGGGTGAGAGGAGGAATAAGAAAGCATGGTGTCGGAATTATAGTGGGATCAAGACTGTCACCATGTATAAGAGAGTAAAAATTATAAATGAGAGGTTGATGATGTGCGTATTGAAGATAGGTCGGATAAAATATAGAATATTCCAGATATATGCACCACAACAGAGGCACTCAGAGGAGGAAAAACTAGATTTATGGAATTGATGGAGGAAGAGGTGGGGGTGGAGGAGGAGGGGGGAGAGGTGCTTGTTGATGGGAGATTCAACGCTAGAGTAGGAAAGAGAAGAGAGATGGAGAAGGTATTGGGACCATTTGGAGAGGATACAAGAAACATGGAAGGGAGAGGCGCTGATTGATTTTTGTGTGAGAAACGACCTAAAAATAATGAACACGTTTTTCAAGCACAGAGTCGCATATCTTTACGAGGTATAGATGGAATCAGGTAACGCAACAATTTGATCAAAAATCGGTGATAGACTACATGATAGTCTCCTGATAAAAGGATGGTTAAGAATGTAAAAGTGATCCCCGAGAGTGTCCTTGGATGCGGATCATAGACTGGTGGTGGCGGGCATGAAGATAAAAGGGGAGGGAGGAGTAAATGAGCAGAAGTGGGCAGTGATCAGAGTGGAGAAGTTGGAAGAACAAGAACGAGACGAAATTATGAACGGGAAATGCAGGAAACCCCAAGGAATGGAGTACAAAGAAAATGAAGGCTTGCAGGATTCATTAAAGAAGTGGCAGAGAAAACTCTTGGAAAAAGATGAGTAGGAGGTACTAGGAAGAGACATACACCATTGTGGAACGAAGAAGTGAAAAAAGCAATTAAGGAAAAAACAGAGAAAATGAGGACGTGGCTGAAAAGAAGAACAGCGGCAGCAAGGGAGGAATATGTACAAGCAAGGAATGAGGCAGAGAGAATAAAGAGGAGGACAAAAAAGATGGAGACGGAGAGAATGGCAGGAGAAATAACGAGAGATGTGGGCGAAGGGAAGAAAAAGCTATTTAAGATGGTGAAGGCTTATAGAAAACCAAAACCGTAACTAGAAATATAAAAGATAGAAATGGAGAGATTCTTGTGAGACCGGAAGAAAGAAATGATAGATGGACCGAATACTATGAAGATTTGCTAAATGTAGAATACAGAGAACAAGAGGAAGAAGCTGTAGATCAGACGAGGGGGGAGGAAGAAGAGGAGGAAGGCGGAGAGATAACGGTAGAAGAATATGAGGAGGCTATAAAAAGGATGAAGAAAGGTTAAGCCCCAGGAGAGGATGGAGTGGCTGTGGAGTTGGTGGTGGAGGGAGGAGAGGAGCTGAGAGGGAGAATCATCAGTTTGATGAACAAGTGTTGGAGAGAGGGAAAGGTGCCGGTGGGGCAAAGCAATAATAATGCCGATATATAAAGATAAAGGAGATGCAGGAAGCTGTAATAATTATAGAGGCATTTCACTGATGGACCATCTGGCAAAATATACGAAAGAATATTGGAGAGGAGGAGAGAGAAGGTAGAGCCGAGACTCGGAGAAGAATAGTACGGGTATAGAAGAGGAAGAGGAAGAGGAACGACGGACCTCTTATTCACACTAAGAATGGTCTCGAGAAGATGCTGGAATATGGCAAGAGATTCTTTTTGTAGCGTTCATTGACCTGCAAAAGGAATTTGATTCGGTGCCAAGGAAAGAGCTCTGGTGAGCTATGGAGAGAAAAGTGAGGGGTAGATTAAAGAAGGCAATTGAAAGTATGTATGAGAAATGCAGTTGTAATGTTAGAACTGAATGCGAGAACGATAGATGGTTTGAGGTGAAACAGGAGTGAAGCAGGGAGTGTTTTATCTCCACTGCTGTTTATATTATATTTGGTGATACGTGGTGATAAGGAAAGTGAGGGAGAGACTTGGAGAATTTGAAGGGGACATAATGGCATATGCGGACGATCTGGCATGTTGGAGCGTGAGAGAGGAGACGATTCGAGAGGTGGTGGAGTTGTTTACGGAGGAGTTGTAGGAAGCAGGGATGAGGATGAACGTACAGAAGACAGAGATATTAACAATAACCGGAGGAAATGAGGAGGGATGAGATGGTGGTGAGAGGGAGAGGTGAAGGCGGTAAATACCTGCAATTATCTCGGAGGATGTTTTAACAGAAGGGGAGGAAGTGGAGGAGAGATTAAGCGAAGAATGGAAAAGTATGGATTAGTTATGAAAGCGGTATACCCCATGATGAAAGATAAAAACATCGGAATAGAGGCTAAAAATGATTTAACAAGTTACTGACCCCTACGCTGCCACTGAGCGGGAACATGCGGAATAAACAACGAGAAGAGAGGTGAGTAGAATACAAGCGGCGGATATGAGGGTATTAAGAACTATTATTGGAAAGAGTAGGAGAGACAGAATAAGTAATGAAGTTATTAGAGAAGATATAGAGGGGTGGAGAAGATGATACTGAAGATGGATATGGGGAGATTGAGATGGTGGGGACATCTGGAGAGGGATGGAGCAGGACAGAATGCCGAAAAGAAGATGGGAATGGACACCAGAGGGCAAAAGACCAAGGGAAAGACCGAATAAGAGATGGGCGGAGTCGGTGGAGGACTCTCTTGAAAGATGTCAGCTACCAAAAATGAGAGTGCTAAAGAGAAGAGAATAGTGCAGCAGAGGGACGTCTGAGAAAGACGCTTTGCGCGCTTAATCGCTCACTTGTCTCAACGATATATATATAAGGTTGTTACAGCAGCATATAGCAATAGTAGGCAGTATAAGCATATATATAAGCGCTATATATATATATATATATATATATATATATATATGTTATGGTATATATATATATATATATATATATATATATATATATATATATGGTCAGCGTTCCGAAAACAACATGCATGTAACTAAAAAATTATAACTGCTACAGGAAAATAAATAACATTTTATTAATCAGGAGACATTTTTATCGATGAAATAAAAAATGACGTTGAAAAATTTAAAATTGTTAAAAATGTTGGAAAACTGCGGGCGATAATTATCGTTTTCAGAAGCAATGAAGCGAGGCTCTATCGCCCGAGTGGATGCGTAAAAGTTCGCCAAATGCTGAATTTTTCTTTTAATTCAAACGATACCCCAAGGGTAAATCACAAAGATGGACAGAGTCAGATCGGCTTACCTGGGACGACCGGGGAACTTCGTCCCCCCTTCTGTCCCACCGTCGACTCGAACCCCCTAAAAATAAAAAATAAAAAAATTGACATTTTCTCCAGAGCATAATAATAAAAAACAATATTTTGTAACTCTTGCTCTAGTACTACTGTAGAAATGGAAGCTACTCCGAGCTGTAAGCCGCCACCTAAGATTATACTAATATTTAATGTGTTATTAATAAATATTAGAATAAAATATATTTCTTTTTGTTTCATTTGATGAAATTGCTTGCTGAAATCCAAAATGTTATTTATTTTCCAGTAGCTGCGCTACAGTTTTTTAGTTACATAGTAAGGATGCTTTCGGGATTACATTAATCCTACACACGCCGATTTCGCCAAAGTGAGACTTTCAAAAATATAGCTTTCCAGAAATGATTTCAATTATAAAAAGTAATAAAATCCATGTCAAACTCACGATACAATGAATGTTACACTGAACATTTTTTTCAACGGTGGAGTACCACCCTACCCGTGACCGTGACCCGTGGTAAAATAATTAAATATTGCTTCAACACCATGATAGGAAGCCTATGGCGGTTATATATATATATGCTATATATATATGGCAGCGTATATATATATATATATATATATATATATATATATATATATGTGAGTTATATATATATATACATATTTATATATGGATATATTAGAGTATATATATATATAAGAAAGAAGGCTGCTATTATACATATTGTTGCTATATTGGCTACAGCAGCTAGCATATTATTATTGCTATTGGTTATTGCTATTACATATATACGTTGGTTATTACATTATTGTTATTACTACAATATTGCTGGGTTATTGGTTACATAGCAAGTTGCTGGCTGGCTATTGGCTATTATTGTTGTTGGCTAGAAGGTTTAATTGGTGCCATTACTATGTTGTTGGTGATAGCTATTATTGCTACATATATGTTATTACTATATATATATGGCTATTACATACATACATATATTATTAGATATAGCTATTGCTACATATATATATACAGTGTTATTATACTATTGCTGTTATATTGGTTATTATTACATTATTATTACTAATATTACTTCCATATTAAGAGCAGCATATTAATACAGTTGAGCAAAGAGTATATATATATATATATATATATATATATATATATATATATATATATATATATATATATATATATATATATATATATATATATATATATATGAGTATATATTTAAATAAAGAAACATTTGGCAATAAGAGTAGTTTAATGATGTTGTAAATTTAATGATGTTGTAAATTTAATGACGTCGTAATTTAATGCTTATGACATTTTTTCTCCTCCTTTGGAGGCTCTCCAAACTGTTAAAGGGTTTCTGTTATCGAAAACCGATGTTTAGAGTGGGTACCGGAAAAAGTAGACCCGGAGGAAGACCAAGAATGAAATGAAAGGAAACCATAGAAGATATTCTCAGGAGATTTGACATGCCAGACATCGAAGCTCTTTGGGAATCAGAAATTTTTAATGATAGAATAAGATGGAGGAACACGCTGGTTGCCCTGACAGACGTATAGTCTATTTCTGGGAGCTGAAGAAGAAGAAGAAGAAGAAGAAGAAGAAGAAGAAGAAGAAGAAGAAGAAGAAGAAGAAGAAACAGTTTTACAAGTTGTAATTATCAAATTTGAAGACTTCGTATCTTTTATCAGGCTTATTTTCCATGGTTTTTTAACGTTTTTTTTCTCCTTTTCTTCTCATTTTAAAGTTTCTCTAACGAATCCCATAAAACTTAACTTCACCTAACCTAACCTGACGTAACCTAACCTAAGATTAACCTTACCTACCCTAACGGAGGGCTGTACTGTAAATTTTTTAGATGACGTGTCGACCATTTGGGATAGTTCCCAGTTAAATGAACAATCTATATCTACGACTGACACCACCCCGCAGTAATGCCACATAATATATTTTTTTTAACATAGTTCTATAATAAAATCATTTAGATTCTAAGCTCCAAAATATTTAATTTAATTTGATTAAAATATTATTATAATGAGAAATTAAGAAAAAAATTTGAAATTATTTTTGATTGAGAGTTAAGAGTCGGATATTCCCCCCCCCCCCACTCCTGACTCCGATTCCCTCCAAAGCCCCTACTCCCAACTCCAGTTCTGCAGCCCTGATTAGATATGAGTATTCATTATTAATAATGTTCGTACCTTCACCAACTTTCCAATATATATATATATATATATATATATATATATATATATATATATATATATATATATATATATATATATATATATATATATATATATATATATATATATATATATATATATATATATATATATATATATATATATATATCACCTGCTATAGATTTTCACGAAACAAGAATAAACTGGAAATTTTATAATGCTGAAAAATATTAAAAATGTCGGAAACGTATAAAAACCCAAAAAAATTATCTAAAAAGAAATTAAGAATAACCTATAAACGACATTAAGGCAAAGTAAAGGTGCTATTATTGCCAAAAATTGTTAGATTAAAACAATTTATTATCAGAAATTTACAGTGCTAAAAATACCTTTTTAATGCATACGTGTATTGAGTTTTCACAGTTAAAATATATTTTATACTTTAAAAAATGTCTGCGATATATAATTTGCAATATATTTTTAGTAACGTTACAAGCGAATTGAACGATGCATTCTTTTTCCAAAAATTTAACATTATAATTTAATTTTAGTGTACTCGAGAAAATATCGACAATGCATAAAAAAAAATGGACCTTTTCATATTATCGATATTTTTTTATTCTTTATATATATATATATATATATATATATATATATATATATATATATATATATATATATATATATATATATATATATATATATATATATATATATATATATATATATATATATATATATATATATATATATATATATATATATATATATATATATATATATATATATACATATATA
>JABUQX010146819.1:10000-15000 GCA_015478945.1 Trachelipus rathkii | reverse complement strand
TTATTTTTATTATTTTATTTTTATTTTCATTATTATTATTTTATTTTTATTATTATTTTTATTATTATACTTAGTGTTATTTACTTCATGCCTATTGTTATTATCATTTAACACAGACACACACACACACACACACACACACACACACACACACACACACACACACACACACACACACACACACACACACACACACACACACACACACACACACGTTACATTCCCCCATAGACATAGCCACACTCTACACCTACACACAATACACACACATCACCTACACACACACACACACACACACACACACACACACACGCACCCTGTTTAAACATATCAAATAAGTTCTTTTGTATGAACATAACGTATAATTTATTAAAACATTTTTATGTTTTAATTAAATACGTACATTTATATTACTCATTCAATTATAACTAAAATTATTTCAAAGTTTCTTAAAACTTCTATAATAAATCAATCATTATCTTTGAACAAAGAATTTATTATTAACTGTTAATACTTTTTGTTTATAAATTTTATAACTATCAAGTTTTAAAATAATTTTTACTAAAATTTTATGAAATTTTATTAAAAATATATTTTACGTACTTTGCAAACACAAGAGCTTATATCCATATACTTTCATGTTAACTAAAAAGCCACGTTTTGTTCTATTGACTTACTGCTTTACATCATCTTTAGCCATGTAATAAGTATAAAATAACCAAATAAGTTCTCACTGCCATATCATGTATGCCAAAATATTCTAGGTTTTTATTTAAAATAACACCACTACTCACATTTATAGATATTTGCCTCAATGTTAATAAAATACTAAAGCCTTTTAAATAATTTGATTTTCTTGTTAATATTATCTATGTACTACTTACGATCAACGACGAGAAAACGACAATACCAGCACTTCTGCCAGCTGGCGAAACTGACCTTCTCTGTAAATGGCTGAAATAACCATTTAGGCCCAAATTTAGATGCCTTGCGGCTTCCGGCGACGAGTTCACACAGTCGTACATATTAACCGACCTTCTTCTGTAAATGTGGCGTAATAATACGTTAGGCCTAAATTTAGCCCAAATTTAGATAAACCTTGCCTGGGCTGACTTGTTTAATACCGGTCAAAAGCGTACCTTGTGATTAGCACCGAGAATCATCGTTATTATGCCATTTATGTCAGATTAAATTGAAACATGTTGGATCGGCAAGATCTTAATCAGGTAAGAAGGAAATGTTTACCTTTCTTGTGAGTGGACGGAGTAATCCTTATCTCTATATGACTGCGCATGTGATTGGTCGAGAATTATTTTATCGCTTTTTGGTTTTAGATATGTAAAAACATGTTTTTTCATATCCTGAGCCTAAGTTTCGTTTATTTAAACTCTTAACATACATGTAAATATTTATTTAAGAAAGTAAAAATAAGGATAATAAAAACTTTACTATATAATTAGAAATTTAATAATCATTATCTTACAATGATTTATATATATATATATATATATATATATATATATATATATATATATATATATATATATATATATATATATATATATATATATATATATATATATATATATATATATATATAAGGTTAACATTAAATATATACAAGAGTGTTAAATATATTTACAATGATTTTATATATAAGGTTAACATTAAATATAATACAGGAATATTATTATATATAACACTTCCACATACATTTTACACATGATGTTTATGACTATTTTATATTAAAACTCTCTAAATCTTTGCAAATATGCCAATCATTTATATCATTATCGATGATATAGTTTCGTATCTCAGTAATACCTTCAGTTAACACATATGTAAAAAGTTCCCTCTCAGATATCATAGTATATTTACATTCTGGATCACCTGCATAAATACTTTCTTGCCATTGTTTTCTAAGTAGATAAATGAATTTCTGTACGTCTATAGAACTTAGGAAGCGATCGATGATGGGCGTAGGATCATCGATCAGGGTTTTCTTAAATGCGTAGTATTCTTGGTATAACATGTAATGAATTACGGTTACGTAATTAGATAACACATATGTCTTCTTCATCTGCATTAACATTCGCCTACGGACCTCTAACATATATTTCAGCTGCGTTAGGCCTGAAATGTAGAATCCATATGATGTAGGTTCAAATACGGCTGTTTCATTATTTCTCTCCCATAATCTAACTTCCAAACTGATTATGTTTTGATGTTTATAAAATGCTAGAGTAAGTTGCTTATCGCTGGTTTCTTCGCGCAGACTAATAACTGTTTCGGTCCAGTTTAAAGCTGAGCTTGGTTTAAAGTATTCTGTAAGCCACTCTTCAGTGTGATTACATATACAAAGTAATTCATCTGGACTCATGAAAATACGCTTTGTATTATAACATGGTGATTGGGTAGCACACTTGAAAAATTCAAATCCATCGGGTTTTCTTTTATATAAGAATGAAACCCTACTTCCTGGGATCTTGATTTCCCACTGGACAATGTCTTGTATTGAGGTATACATGTTAAGGTGAATCATGATATACACTTAGTGAAAATAGAACACTTTTATTACAAACCAGAGAACTTGTGCACCGCTTAACAGCCAAAACGAGTATGATTTTAAAATGAGTTTGGATCTAAAACACACCTTCTCAAATATAAGTTTAAAGAACTAAGATAATTTTCATCCAATCACAGATAAGGCTCAGGATATGAAAAAACATGTTTTTACATACCTAAAACCAAAAAGCGATAAAATAATTCTCGACCAATCACATGCGCAGTCATATAGAGATAAGGATTACTCCGTCCACTCACAAGAAAGGAAAACATTTCCTTCTTACCTGCTTAAAGGATCTTACCGATCCAGCATGTTTCAGTTTGAAATATATTTATAAAATAATAATAACATTGATTCTCGATTCTTGTCTATACTGGAATTACCTTTTGACCCGGTATTAGGCTTAAATCAGCCCGGGATACAAAAAAGGTTTATCCTAAATTTAGGCCTAAATTTAGGCCTAACGTAGTTATTGCACCACATTTTACAGAAAGAGGTCAGTTTGAAATATATTTTGACCTGGTATTAGGCCTAAATCGCCCCGGGGTACAAAAAGGCTTATCCTAAATTTAGGGCTAAAGTAGTTATTTCAACACATTTTACAGAGAGAGGTCAGTTTCGTATCTGTAAGGAGTGCGGGTTGTTGTGTTTTCTCGTGTTGGATTGTCAATGTACATAGATAATAATAAAGAAAATCCAAATTATTTAAAAAACTTTGAAATATTTTTAGTTAACATTGAGCGAATAATATAAATGTAAGTGAATAATTGTTATTTTTAAATAAAAACCTAGAATGATTTTAATAAAATACATGTTATGCTAGCAGAGAAGAACTTATTTTGTTATTTTATACTTATTACATGGCTAAAGATGATGTAAAGCAGTAAGTCAATAGAACAAAAACGTGGCATAGCTTATGTAGACTGGCGCTAGGGGTTGCCCTACTGATTTACTGATTTATTGCTTTAAGGTACGTAAAATATATGTTTTTAATAAAATTTCATAAAATTTTAGTAAAAATTATTTTAAAACTTGATAGTTATAAAATTTATAAACAAAAAGTATTAACAGTTAATAATAAATTCTTTGTTCAAAGATAATGATTGATTTATTATAGAAGTTTTAAGAAACTTTGAAATAATTTTAGTTTTATTTGAATGAGTAATATAAATGTACGTGTTTAATTAAAACATAAAATGTTTTAATAAATTATACGTTATGTGTATATGTGTGTGTGTGTGTGTGTGTGTGTGTGTGTGTGTGTAGGTGTAGGTGTATGTCTATGTATGTGTGTAGGTGTAGGTGTGTGTGTGTGTGTGTGTGTGTGTGTGTGTCTGTGTTAAATGATAATAACAATAGGCATGAAGTAAATAACACTAAGTATAATAATAAAATAATAATAAAATAAAAAAATAATAAAAATAAAAATAAAATAATAAAATAAAATAAAAAATAATAAAAATAATAATAAAAATAAATAAAAAGTATTAAAACAAAATAAAAAATATAAAATAAAACATAATGTTAATAAATATATGAGTTAAAGCAGCAAAGCATATGAGTTAAAGCAGTAAAACATATGAGTTAAAGCAGTAAAACATATGAGTTAAAGCAGTAAAGCAGTAAAACAAAAGCATACTAATCCCCTTGTTGCTGTGTAACACCTCTATTGATTTACTGATTTACTGCTTTAAGGTATGTAATGTTAATAAATATATGAGTTAAAGCAGTAAAACATGAGTTAAAGCAGTAAAGCAGTAAAACAAAAGCATACTAATCCCTTGTTGCTATGTAACACCTCTATTGATTTACTGATTTACTGCTTTAAGGTATGTAATGTTAATAAATATATGAGTTAAAGCAGTAAAACATATGAGTTAAAGCAGTAAAGCAGTAAAACAAAAGCATACTAATCCCTTTGTTGCTATGTAACACCTCTATTGATTTACTGATTTACTGCTTTAAGGTATGTAATGTTAATAAATATATGAGTTAAAGCAGTAAAACATATGAGTTAAAGCAGTAAAGCAGTAAAACAAAAGCATACTAAACCCCTTGTTGCTATGTAACACCTCTATTGATTTACTGATTTACTGTTTTAAGGTATGTAATGTTAATAAAATTTCGTACAATTGTAGTAAAATAAAATGATTATATATCAGCCACTCTGGTTTTTTCTTCTTACATACAATTTTTAAAAATTTATAAATTAAAAAGTATTAAGTAAAATATAAAAGATGTCTGTAATGAGTTACAGTTTTAGGTTCGCGAAAATGTTTTTAATAAAAATGTTTAAGTATGAAATAAAAATGAATGACTCATAGTATATATATATATATATATATATATATATATATATATATATATATATATATATATATATATATATATATATATATATATATATATATATATATATATATATATATATATA
>JABUQX010146819.1:0-5000 GCA_015478945.1 Trachelipus rathkii | reverse complement strand
ATGGGAGTTTATGGGAATAATTGTAATTTTGAATTTCGATTTCTTGTATATATATATATATATATATATATATTTAATAATTATTATATATTTATATATATATATATATATATATATATATATATATATATATATATATATATATATATATATATATATATATATATATATATATTTAATTATAGGTATATAAGGTATATATATATATATATATATATATAGCATATATATATATATATTATTATATTATTATTATATATATATATATATTATATATATATATATATATATTATATATATATATATATATATATTATTTAATTATAGTATATTATATATATATATTATATATTATTTTTATATATATATATATATATTATTATTATATATATATATATGGTATATTATTATTATATATTATATATATATATATATATATTATTATTATATATATATATATATATATATATATATTATATATATATATATATATATATATATATATATTGTATATATATATTATATATATATATATATATATATATATATATATATATATATATAATATATTATATATATATATATATATATATATATATATATATATATATATATATATATATATATAAATCGTTTCAGGGATACTCTTCTACGAGCAAAGCGGGCTTTCATCAAACGAAAGTGCGCTAACCTCTTGGTTCTCCTACTGACAAATCTTTCTGGCCTCTTGCCAAAAACATCTCTAACAACTTCTGTAAATCATCCTTTCCTCCTCTTATTCGATCTGATGGTTCTGTTGCTAATACTTCAACTGAAAAGGCCAATCTCTTTCGGCCTCCTATTTTCCTCTAACTCAACCCTGGACGATTCTGGCATTCCTCCTCCTCCTCCTTCTCCTCTCAGGTGTCCTATGTCTTTGCCTGAGATTACATTTGATCGGGTGCATGAGCTCCTGAGATCTATGAACGTTATGAAGGTGGGTGGCCCGGATGGCATTCCTCCTCGAGTTTTGAGGGAGTGTGCTTCCGTGCTGACCCCGCCCCTCGTTCAACTATATTCTCTATGTCTCAATACTAGCACTTTCCCTCAGTGTTGGAAGCACGCACATGTCCAACCTATTCCAAAAAAGGAAGCCGCTCTGATCTTTCTAACTATCGCCCTATAGCTCTCACTTGTATTCTATCTAAGATCTTTGAAACCCTTCTTAACTCTCACTTCTTAGACCATCTGGAATCTCATTCTCTTCTTTCCGATCGCCAGTACGGCTTTCGGCGTTCAAGGTCTACTGGCGATATACTTTCCTATTTAACCGATTTATGGTTTTCCGCCCTTAGGAACTACGGGGAGACTTGCGTGGTGGCGCTTGACATATCCAAAGCATTTGACCGGGTATGACACGCGTCACTGCTCTCCAAGCTCCCCTCCTTTGGGTTTCCTCCTTCTCTTTGCTTACTTATGTCTAGCTTTCTTTCAAGTCACTCAATATCGGCTGTGGTTGATGGAGCGACTTCTTCTTTTTCTGTCAATAGTGGTGTTCCTCAGGGTTCTGTCTTATCTCCTACTTTATTTTTACTTTTCATTAATGATCTTCTCATCTGCACATCTAACTCTATCCACTTATATGCCGATGACTCGACCATTCACTCTTCAACTCATCTCAATTCTGCTCCTTCTTTTACTTCTAGAATTGCCTCTCGTCTTAACCTTTCCGATTCTATTCTCGCTGATCTGGATAGAATTTCCGATTGGGGTCGTCTCAACCTTGTGAAATTCAATTCTTTAAAAACTCAACTTCTACAAATCTCCCTCTCTAAAACACCTTCTAACTTTCCTATATCTTTCGACGGTTCTCTCGTCTCTCCTGTTGACAATATAAACATCCTTCGCCTTAACATAAACAAAAAATGTCTTGGAAACCTCACATCACAACGGTTGCTAGGGTGGCCTCAAAGAAACTGGGAGTTCTGTTTAGACTGCGAGACTTTTTTTTCCTCTTCTCAGTTACTCCAGCTATACAAGGGTCTCATCCGCCCTTGTATGGAGTACTGTTCTCATATCTGGGGGCTCTGGTTTCACCCGGCTTTTGGATAGGGTCGAGTCAAAGGCCAAAAGGCTTATAAACTGTTCTGTACTTTCCAGTTCACTTGACCTTCTATCTTTGCGGCGCGATGTTGGTACTTTATCTCTTTTCTATAGGTACCGCAGCGCAGGTGTTCGATGGAACTTACTACCGCGTACTACCACCTTACGGCGCCCTCGTAGCACAAGGGGTGCTGTGTCTGTGCACGAGTTTTGTGTAGATATTGGTAACTCCAGGCTAGTTCACTGCGGTGCTTCCTTCTTTCCTGCCACCTCTGTTCTGTGGAATTCTCTTCCATCTTCTGTGTTTCCTGCTGAATTTAATCTCCCTCACTTTAAAGCCTGCGTATGTGCTCATCTGCATAATTTGCGCTAGTGGATGAAATTTTGGCGTGCAACACCCTCCCTGAATAGGCTCTGCCCGTGAGTGGTGGTGAGAGATATAAATATATATATATATATATATATATATATATATATATATATATATATATATATATATATATATATATATATATATATATATATAGATATATATATATATATATATATATATATATATATATATATATATATATATATATATATATATAAATATATATATATATATATATATATATATATATATATATATATATATATATATATATATATATATATATATATATATATATATATATATATATATATATATATATATATATATATATATATATATATAATTTTTAATTCAAACTTCAAAGAGTAAACATCCGCATCCGCATCCGCATCCGCATCCTCATCTACTTTAAGATCCGCATCCGCATCCGCATCCTCATCCTCTTTAAGATCCGCATCCGCATCCGCAAACAGTCAAATTTTGACATCCGGTCCATCACTAATATATATATATATATATATGTTATATATATATATATATATATATATATATATATATATATATATATATATATATATATATATATATATATATATATATATATATATATATATATATATATAGTGTGTGTGTGTGTGTGTGTGTGTGTGTGTGTGTGTGTGTGTGTGTGTGTGTGTGTGTGTGTGTGTGTGTGTGTGTGTGTGTGTGTGTGTGATAATTGTGGAGCTAAGCGTATGACGAAAAATCGATTTTTTTCCGATAACCGTTTTTTTAAAATATTTTCCAACAGATGCATGATGACGTACACAGCGGTGCCAAATCTAACGCTTTCGGTTTAGGTCCGAAAACTTGTTAAGGCTATGATAAGATTTGTTAAATAGACACAGATTTAATGTATATACTTTACAAAACTTGTCATAACCTGAATTTATTGGGTCCTAAACCAAAGCGTAACCTAAAAAAAATCGCTTCATGTCCATTATCCCTGTCCCATGAAGCTGAAGTCAATTTTTTTTCCATAGTTACGTTATCGAACAAAATGTAGAACGGCGCGCGCATAGTGAGAAGAGTTTGAACTATTTTCCAATTTATTTATATAATTTGTTATTTTGTTGTTTATTGAAACGATGGAAAGTGAAATAAATTATATAATAATATAAGTTTGGTTAGGTTAAGTAAGGTTATGTTACGTTAAGTAAGGTTATTTTAAGTTACGTTAGGTAGCATAGATTTAAACTTTTTTTTAATATTTTTAAAGGTGTGAAGCTCTTTTATTACAATACAGATTTATTTTGACTCAATACAGTTTTATTTTGATTTTTGTCAAATGTGTTCGGATTCATGCAATCGATAGCGATATGGAAATAGACAAGGATAAAAGACGTGATCCAAAAAATCGAATGTTTTTATACTATGTTTAGCCCCACAATTACCATATATAAATATATAGATATATATATATATAATATTATATATATATATATATATATATATATATATATATATATATATATATATATATATATATATATATATATATAGTAGTAAAAGCTCTTAGGTATTTCAAAAAAGAGTCTTTCATTTTTCATTATATCAGTTCTATATGAACGAGTTATATTTGGCAGAATCAAACTTAAATATTGTAAAGTTTTTAAAAATACTCAATAACGTTCTTCTTATTTTATTTAATTATTTTATTTTTATTTGAATTTTTTTATTTTTATTTATTATTATTATTATTATTATTATTATTATTATTATTATTATTATTATTATTATTATTATTATTATTATTATTATTATTATTATTATTATTATTATTATTATTATTTAACTTTAATATGATTTTTTCTTTATTTTTTTTTTCCTTATTTCACTATGTTTATAATTATTGGCATGATTTTTATTTTTCAAAATTCCTATCCTGGCCTACCGAGCGATAAGAGGGGCATCCTGCGAAGCAGGGAGACGGGGCATGGTATAGAGGGGAGAAAGCCCCACCCCGGATGAAAATATAATATATATAAAAAATATAATATCAGTTTATATATATATATATATATATATATATATATATATATATATATATATATATATATATATATATATATATATATATATATATATATATATATAAAGAATCACAGCATAACATTTTTAAAGCTTCACAATTTCTACATTTATTTGTAAGTAAAAAAATCGTCCGAATATGTTTAATTCGTAGAAAAAGTGAAAAGACCATGTATTACTTAAGGTCCTATATATATATATATATATATAGCATATATAGTATATATATATATATATATATATATATATATATATATATATATATATATATATATAGTATATATATATATATATATATATATATATATATATATATATATAGAGGAAACTAAAGAAGCCCTCGCATGATATCTCGAAAACTAAGATAGGTACAAAGAAAACTGATAACATATATGGAATCAGCGTATGAAATTTTGTAAGGAAATGAAAAAAATTAAAATTTTTTTTTATATCTCCAAAACTACGATAATAA
>JABUQX010146818.1:10000-16625 GCA_015478945.1 Trachelipus rathkii | reverse complement strand
GGAATCACTCATATATTAATCCTTTTAGTTGTTGTTTTTATTTACAACAGAAGTAGGATGTCTAAAAATAGTGGGTAATCTATTTGGTGATAATTGTATAAAAGATTTGTTATTAAGTTTGCATAAGCATGAAATTTTTCCAACATTAACGCAAACATATTTGATGATATTTCTTTTTAGGCGTGGTATGGGGCGAATGAAATCTTGAGTTTTGGAGAGTGCATTTAGATCTTAGAGTCGATTTTAACTTATTCTTCATAAAAAAATTAATTTGGCATCAAATTTTTTTTAAAATTTGTTTTAATCCCATCCAAGTTTTCTACTGTTTGTAGCTTAGAATAAATAAAATTACTAAACCGTAAACTCTTATTTCATATGTTTTTTTTTTGTTTTGTTTTTGTTTTTTTTGCACAGAGAGTATCGCCCCATTCGTTCACTTTCACGTAAAAAAAAATAGAAAGGAACATTTTGTTTTTGTAAATGAAGGTGACAATTTCAAATGGAACATGCGGTTTAAAGGATATCCGAGAAATCTTAATTACACATTCCATAAAACCAATATGAGTATTCTACAAAATGATAAAAGGGTAAGTTTTGTTTATGTTGCAGTTAAACATTTGTCAATTTCAATCTTAAAGTTTAGAGATTCCTTTTATAATCTTAAAGTTTAGAACAAAGAAATGTAAGACAATGTAAAATTCTCCTTGAAAATGTCTCAAATCGTAATATTATTAAACCAACATAACATTTCGTTTTAAATCTTTATGAGGACTACCTCATCTTAACATTAGAAAAAGGGTTCAACAGGAACAATCGTCGACAGGACATTAAAATTTTTTCGCTTGTCCAAAGCGTCGACACAAATTTTTAGAAATTATTGTCGATAAAATTTTCTGTAACAAGTCCAAAACGCATAAATAATAAATTATCATGACCAAATCGTGGACACAATATAAGAATAATTATAATTTATTTCCTTTTTTAAAGTTTATACTATTTCATATATATATATATATATATATATATATATATATATATATATATATATATATATATATATATATATATATATATATATATATATATATATATATATATATATTATTATAGGATGAGCTATTCTAATATATCACACGGTTAGGTTAGGTCTGGAAATGCTAGGTCAGTTTTTACAGCCCGCCGCCGCAGTCGTTAGCAACTATTGCTCGGAGTAAATCTAGTTAGGTTAGCGGATTTTATTTTATTCGATAATAATTCTCTCTCTCTCTCTCTCTCTCTCTTATATATATATATATATATATATATATATATATATATATATATATATATATATATATATATATATATATATATATATATATATATATACAGTATCAATCACATTTCGTATAGGGGCTAGAAGTAATGTCACAGGTCAGTCAGCTGGTTCAGCTGGTTCTAGCATGGCAAATCCTACATCACAAAATATACTCGAGTCAAGTGTCTACCCCTATGTTTCAAGGTATATGGAGTCGATTGCCGTGATTTATAACGGCATCGTGGCACTCCTACCGTGGTTTAGTGCCCCGCCCCACTTTTCTAATGCTTCTGGCATGGTATATCGTATGTAACCGAATATACCCGATGTAGGTATCGATTTGTATATGATTCCCGTGGTTTATGATCGAATTTAATCATTCCTACCATGGCTTAGTATTAGATAGTACCCCTACCACCTTTTCTAATGCAACTGTGCAACATTTTTGTTTCTGGACCTACAAAGCTGATCTTGGTGTTGACTAGTATATTTTGAGGTGTGCCGAGTTGACTCCCGCTATAGCCAAGCGGTTCGTTTCACCCGTTGTGGTTATAGAACGACTCAACACGCGTTTTGCGTGGTTGGCTTACCATTCATCCATAACCTATCATGACGGGTGTCAAACAAGGGTCAAAAGTTCCAAAAATGAGATTCCAGTTGTTATTTTCCCGAACGCATGAGGCAACATAGCCCAAGCTTGGGGTCATTTATATGGTTTCCTTTCAATCTCGATTGAACGCAAACACCATATCCTGGCAACGGAGGTGCTAGAGACATTGCATTCTCTTCAAACCTGGTATGCCTTCTTGATATGGGTCAACAACGTTGTATCCAATGTTTCATGCATCTACGTCCAGGGTGTCGGTGGGATCCCGCCCCCAAAACTTTAAAAATACACTTAGACGGCTAAAATTTAGTGAGCGTGTAGAAGAGAATGAATGAAATAAAGTGGCGATGTTAAATTAAAAGGCGAAGCATATGGGCTGGAACCGGAGCCGATTACGGAGCCAGCTTGGAAAAACATAAGAAACATACCTTAGCAACGGGAGTGTTAGGGATTTCGTATCTTCTTCAAATTTGACATACCTTTTTTATATGGGTATCATAGTCATAGAGGCTGTTTCATGCCGCTTTGTCCATGTGGTAAAGGGGAAGTGCTGGCCCCAAAATCTAAAATTGGACATAGAAGGCTGAAATTTGGTGAGCATATAGATGACAATGAATGAAATAGAATGCCGATGTTAAATTAAGTTGTGGATCATATGAACCGGAGTCGGAGCAGGGGACGGCAGCGTAAGATTGGAATTTCTGCTCCAACCACATATTACGACAAATGAGGTGTCTATACCTATGTTTTGAATGGCGTAGAACTCATTTTTAAGGTTCTCTGAACCCTAAAATGAGTTTGAGGGTTCCCTCTGGATGGGGGCACCCGCAAAAAAGAAGAAAAGCTTAAAAGAACACGAAGGAGATGGAGGTAGGAAAAAGAAGAAGGAAAAAAGAAGTCTCATACAACGGATCAAATGAGTGGTTGTAGGTGTTGGTACCGACACCGGTAAAGGATCGGTGCAGTGCCGAGTTAATAAACATGTACTTAGCACCCTAATATTGGGATAGTTATATAGGTTTCCGATGACGTAGAACATGAAAAACATAGTTTCCGTACTCTTAAAGGAATCTGAGAACCCCTCCTCTGGGGTTCCTACTGAAAAAAGAAGAAGAAGCGGTGAGGAAGACGAAGTAACATGAATCATCGTTTCAAATCTCTAAAAGGGATCACATAAAGTCCAGAGCGAACGCGAATGTCCCCCTCGCCCGCAGATACTCACCGGCCCGGAACCGATGCGGGCTCCCGCAGGCGCAATATTACCGCGCGAACGCTAAAATATTTCTTAGTTGTGACGTTAATGTGTAAACATTTTTTAACAAAATGATTACTCCACTTTGTATTTTCTTTTTAAATAAACCGTTTTTCTATACCACGAGAAACCATTTTATTTTCATACCTAAACCTTTTTTAATTTTTTTATTTATAAGTAAATATGATGTCGACATGCAAAGGCCAGAAGACTTATTTTAAGCTTCTCTTCTATAATCCTACAAACCCCACTTTTGGTTTCGGTATTGCTTGTTGTTGTGTCAAAACACATTCCTACTATGCTATCTTCCAAATTCCAATCTTTTGGGCACTGTACTTCAAATTCTGCAACATTTGCACCGGTTCCTCTCAAAAGTTTTGGAACACCCAGCAACTTTGATTTCCCTCCACCATGTACGACGATCGCTAGACGTTCAACCTTGTCTTCTCCGGTTACATTCAACAATAACTTACCATCCCAGTGTACAGATGTCAGTAAACCACCAGGAAATGTTTGTTTAATATCCTCAGCAATTGCTTTACGAACGTCAGACCTTCGCCGCCGTAATGTACTTCTGCTTAATACAATATTATCAACTTTTTTACAAAGCACATTTGCAGTAGCTGTTACTACTAACATCGCCCGTCGATCACTCATTTTCGATCTATCCAAAGCCATTGCTAAGTCAGGGGTTATGATCTTATGACGTTCCTTTGAACTCTTACATGGTTCGACTCTGGACAGTCCAGGTTGGGGTTCTTTACTGCTAGAGGAACTACCACCATCCACACTAGTACATTCTTGCAGAATACGTAATTGTTCCTCCTGCCGACAAACTTACCTTTTAATTCTATTACTTTCTTGTTCTTCCCTTTTACGCTTTCTAACTTGTTTTACAGTATATTTTTTATCCACATTACTCATATACCCTCGCCTACCTTTCTCTCTCTGAGCTTTAAGGAAAACCCTATCTTCTTCATTTGATGTTATTTTCATTGCGTTTGCATGTGCGATATCAAATAAATCATTTAAGCTTTCTTTAAAGATAGTCTCCTTTTCAATTTGTATTTGACTTCTCCTTGATTTCAATTTTAAAAGTGATCTGTATTGCTCATATGTCTTTCTAATTTTGATTAAAACATCCTGTTTGGCCTTCGTGGGTAACTTTGCTCTATCCCAGAAGTCATATATTTCAGAATATATTATATTTGAAGCCTCCTTTACTGATTTCTTATTGTGTGTCAGCCAAAACAGACGACGTAATCCATCGCCAATCGATGGAAGTTTTGATCTGCAGGTTATGATTTCTGATATTTGCTCAATAAGCCAAACATGTGTATTCGATCTTGTTTGACGTGATTGAGACATTCTACATAAGAAATTTAAATAAATATGACACGGCAAGCACGTAAATTTTGACACAACCAACACCTATAACGTCTACAGCACAACTGACAACCCGATACAGTTTACTCAGCCACGCGCAACTTTCTTTGCGCATGTGTCACCATTAAATGTTATTTTTTTTACATCAAATTTTAAATAGAATATTGTTACGGTAAATGTCACATCTTAGAACATTCAGAATGATACATTTCTTAATTTTGATTTTTGACCACACTAACATATATATATTATATATATATATTGTTATATAAATACATATATATATATATATATATATATATATATATATATATATATATATATATATATATATATATATATATATATATATATATATATATATATATATATATATATATAATTCAGTTACTACTTACTCGTAGCGGGTAATATGATAGGTTATAAACCCTTGGCGTATATTTTTCAACTAATTAAAAGGAGGGATTACTAAAATTAAAACAAATTAAATTAAATTAAATGAAAATAGTTTTTAATATTGTGACTAGTACGGTAGGGGACAATTGATTAAACGCCATAACACACAACATACACACACACACATGCTATATATATATAGTAGTATATATATATATAATATATATATATATATATATATAAATATATATATATATATATATATATATATATATATATATATATATATATATATATATATATATATATATATTTATGGGTATATTACATAGGTATATATATGTATATATATATATATATATATATATATATATATATATATATATATATATATATATATATATATATATATACATATATATATATATATATATATATATATATATATATATATATATACAAAAGAAAATTAAGCCAACGTTGGTACGCTTAAAACTATGTGGTGAACACATACAAGTGCACAAGTATGGCAAGAACTATTATAAGTACTAAAATTATGAAGCAAGGTCGTGCCGAAATAATAATACAAGGAAAGGGGGGATGGGGGAGGAAGCACAATTGATCAAATTAAATGTTCAGAAAGAATGGGGGAAAAATAAACAAATAAAGTATCTTAAACATTAACACAATCTTTCGTCTGAGATGATCAAAGACATCGTTCGGGAGACTAACTAAGTACAAACATACAGGGAAAGGTTTCCACAATTTTTAAGAGATTGTTAGCTGGTTGGTGTTTTTGGACATTAGAATGGTGAAATATTTGGAGGAAAACAAAATTGAATTCTGAATGAAATCAAGCCTATAGTCACCCTGAATTTTTTTTGAAATTGTTAGTGTTTTTGAAATATTCAGGATTCAGCTATTTTTCTTTTGTATGTATGACATATATTTTTGATTACTGAGGTGCCCTGAATGTTGATACGATGATTATTAAGGGACCGATGCTGAGTTAAAGAGGAATATAGGTTATCCTTAGTTAAGTCATTGATATGTTGACAGATGCGGCGAGGTAAATCCACAGTCTCCTCTATATAAACAGAAGGACAATCGGAGCAAGGTATCCGATAGATGCATTCCGTTTGTGGGGAGGGGCACTTTGGAGGTATTAAAATTTGTTTCAGAGAGAAAGTATTGTTTTGGGTGAAAAATACAGAGGATGGAAGTGGGATTTAACATTGTAATTTAATTCTCAAGTTAGGAGGAGAAAAGTTTTGGAGTATTTTTTTTTTGTGGTACGGGTATCTTGACAGTAATTACGTTTACCTTTTTTGTAAACGGAATTAATTATATGGGGAGGGTATTTGAAATTGGAAAAAGTAGAATATAAATATTTGGTTTCAGTTGATAGGTGAACGGGAGAACAAATACGGAAAGCTCTTAAATATAGGGATGAGAGAGTGGGAATTTTTATGTTTTTACTGTGAGCAGAATACCAGTGAATATAACCAGGAGGGGAGGAAGGTTTACGTTATATGGCATAGGTGATACGGGGGGAATCTTTCCAACAGAGGATAGTATCCAAAAAAGGTATGGATTTATTTACAGGAAGTTCAAAAGTAAAAGATAGAGTAGGATGGATACCATTTATTAAATCGAGAATATCATGAAAGTCGGTGTGGTGGGATAT
>JABUQX010146818.1:0-5000 GCA_015478945.1 Trachelipus rathkii | reverse complement strand
TACAAGACTACTTTGGTATGCCTATTGGTAAATAAGATAAACACTGGGCATCTTATTATATGTGGAAGTTGTTAAACAACCCTAGAAGGATGGCTAAGAGGAACAAGAAGAACAATGCCTTTGGCTATTCCCAGAATATTGCTAGAGCTAACGAATCAATATGATGACTGCTACTTCTGCATGGTGGATATTTCAATATTTGGAAAAGGTAAAGGAAGGCAATCTCTTCTAAACACAGATATTCCCTCTTTCAGAACCCCAGTTCCTCATAATGAAAACTACCCTATACCTTCACCACCCCTTCTGTAAGTAAAATTGTTTTAAAAAAAGTTCATGACATATAAAAGAAGAAAACGTATGTTTTTACAAATATATGTAGCAGTATATATATATATATAGCATATATATATATGAGCACAGCAGGATATATATATATATTATATATATATATATTATTATTATTAGCATATATTATTATGCTATTATTATTATTATTATATGCCATATATATTATTATATATGTATGTACATATTATTATTATTGGTTATACATATATAAGCGTCATTACATATTACTATATATATATATATTATTGGTTAACTGTATGATATAGAGTTATATATATATATATATTATTATTATTATTATTACATATGCAGATATTATATGCTATTGGCTGATATATACCATAACATAACATATACATATTATGCATATTATTATTAGCAAATATGTTACAGGTGCTGTGCTACATATATTATTATTATTGAGCATATTATTACATATACAGAAAGAGTATATATATATATATATATATACATATATATATGTAGCAGGTTTTTCTCTTTTCTTTTTCTGAGAAGATGAAAAAGCTCATTGAAACATGCTTAAATATGCTTAAATCCTTGAAATTGAAGGAAAAAAACAAGCATAATTGAAAATGATGCCTGGTGTGCATTCAGTAATGTGGTTCAGGAATTTTTAGGAAATTGTAAAGATCCAAATTACAAAACAGCTGATAAAAATGCTCATTGTTATTAAAAAAATGGGGTACTGTATGTCAAAAGGTGCGTTATTTACACTCGCATTTGGGCTTTTTTCGAGAGAATTTAGGGGATGTAAGTGAAGAACATGGTGAAAGATTTCACCAGGATATTCAGACAATGGAAATACGATACCAGGGACGTTAGGATAGTGCCATAATGTTTGATTATATGGGGTTTTTGATAAGGGAAACCAAATCGACTCGCAGGAGAAAAGCACGAACCAAAAGCACTTTTAAATGCAAAGTAAGGATGTTTTTGGCATATTAAAGCATTAAATTATATTTTGGGGATATTAGAATGTATCTTATCAAGTAAAAAGTCTTTTTTAAATTTCTGTTCGTAAATTTAAACCTTCAAATAAAAAATTGTAATAAGTACCTACAGTGTAAGCTCATTAACAAACCTTAAAAATGACGAAACTTATACATTGCAATAACTCTCAAAGTATCGATGATAGAAACAATTGAAGGTCATTTCTGTGTTCAGTGTCAAAAAAATATATAAGATTCAATAAAAATAAAATAAAAAGAAACATTTTTTGTGTTACATAGTGTTATCGATAAATTGAATAAAATATTTTTACCAATTATTTTTATTTATATTCTATATTCTATGTTCTTTGTTTTATTTTCTATATTCTATGCAAGACATTCTATGTAATACCAGGAATAATAATAATAATAATAATAATAATAATAATAATAATAATAATAATAATAATAATAATAATAATAATAATAATAATAATAATAATAATAATAATAATAATAATAATAATAATAATAATAATATAATAATAATAATAATAATAATAATAATAATAATAATAATAATAATAATAATAATAATAATAATAATAAAAATAATAAAAATAATAAAAATAATAAAAATAATAAAAATAATAAAAATAATAAAAATAATAATAATAATAATAATAATACACACACACACACACATAATAATAAAAATAATAATAATAATAATAATAATAATAATAATAAAAATAATAAAAATAATAATAATAATAATAATAATAATAAAAATAATAATAATAATAATAATAATAATAATAATAATAATAATAATAATAATAATAATAATAATAATAATAATAATAATAATAATATTAATAATAATAATAATAATAATATCTGTTATTTCCAAATGTTATGTAAATCCAGAACATTGTTTGTTTGTGTGAAGATACAACTATCTGCTGATAGCCAGCTCACATAAAGTCAATGAGCGAAGTATAAAAAATGAAACAACTGTTCACAACAAGGACAGAGTCACATAAATAAAGTGACAAACAAATAAGAATTACTTTATTCTAGCTCATTAAATTGTTCAATTTTAATATAGGCCAACACCACATTAATGTTATAATATTAAAAACGAATATTAATACTTCAAATGATTTAAAATTAAATCAATATTTATAGTTGAAATAATGTAAGATTGATATTTCAGTCTACACACACACACACACACACACACACACACACACAAACATATTATATATATATATATATAAGGTTATATATAAAAGAAGAGTTATATATATATATATATATAAGTATATATGATATGAGAGCAGCAGCATATACAGAAGAGCAGTATATATATATATATATATATATATATATATATATTATACTATATATATAGTATATATATATATATATATATATATATATATATATGGTTAAGGTTAATATATATATATAAGGGTAAAGGGATATATAAAGGGTATATATATATATATATGTTATTGTTATGTATAAGTTATATACTATATATATATACATATATATATATATATATGTTATATATATATATATATATATATATAGGTAGTATGGAGGGCTTTCCGGACCCCGAACTTGTTGCCTTCCAGGGGACAATTTTGAGAACCCAAATTTTTGGGAACCCAAATTTTTTGAGAACCCTAATTTTTGGGAACCCAAATTTTTTGAGAACCCTAATTTTTTGGGAACCCTAATTTTTTGGGAACCCTAATTTATCGGCCAACCCTTTTGTATTCCAGGGTACAATTTTGAGAACCCAATTTTTGGGGAACCCAAATTTTTTGGGAACCCTAATTTTTTGGGAACCCAAATTTTTTGAGAGCCCTAATTTTTGGGGAACCCTAATTTTTTGGGAACCCTAATTTTTTGGAAACCCTAATTTTTTGGGAACCCTAATTTTTCGGCCAACCCTTTTGTATTATATGGTACAATTTTGAGAACCCAATTTTTTGGGAACCCAAATTTTTTGGGAACCCTATTTTTTTGGGAACCCAAATTTTTTGAGAACCCTAATTTTTTGGGAACCCTAATTTTTTGGGAACCCTAATTTTTTGGGAACCCTAATTTTTCGGCCAACCCTTTTGTATTCCAGGGTACAATTTTTTGGGAACCTTAATTTTTTGGGAACCCTAATTTTGCGGCCAACCCTTTTGTATTCCAGGGTACAATTTTGAGAATCCAAATTTTTGGGAACCAAAATTTTTTGGGAACCCTAATTTTTTGGAAACCCTAATTTTTTGGGAACCCTAATTTTTCGGCCAACCCTTTTGTATTCCAGGGGACAATATATATACCCTAATTTTTGGCCAACCCCCAATTTTTGGCACCCCTTCGGAGAAGGGGTGCGCCAGACGGTTGCGAAGCAACCGTCGTACGTGCCTTCCTCCTAGTTTTGGCCCCCTTTGCCCCCCCTTTAGGGCGTAGCCCCCCTTTTTTGATGTTTTGACCTTGATTTTCGGCCTTGATACCGTATCAAGGCATGAAATTGACCATTCTTAAAGGTCTGTGAGGGATTAAGTGGTCATAAATTGAACTCATGCAGGTACCTGCCGCCCTACCTTGGGTAGGTAACTATCTAACATGAGATCATGTAGGTACCTGTCCCGCATGGACCTGTCCTAACTTATTTCCATCCACACTCATACCTACACCTACACACACACACATACACTAATACACCAATACACACTTATACACCCACACACCCATCCATAGACACTTACACATTATAATAATAATAATAATAATAATAATAATAATAATAATAATAATAATAATAATAATAATAATAATAATAATAATAATAATAATAATAATAATAATAATAATTATAATAATAACACACACACACACACACACACACACATATATTGATTTGGTCTGTGTGATTACATTTGGTGGGTTTGTTTTAATATAGGTTAGTATATATATTACATATATATATATATTATTATATTACATATATATTATATTATTATTATTATTATATATATATATATATATTATATATATATACATATATATATATATATATAAATATATATATATATATATTATTATTATATATATATATATTATTATTATTATCATATTATTACATATATTATTATTATTATATATTATGTATATATATATATATATATATATGTATTATTATTATTATTTCATATAGATTATGAAAGGTTAGAGTTAGATATATTATTATTAGTGCTATTACATATATTATTATTATTATATATATATATATTATATTATTACATATATTATATAGTATATATTATATATTATTATTATACATATTATTATTATTACATACATATATTATTATTATCATATATATATTATTATATTATATATATGCATACTGGCTGTTGGAAAGAAAGAGCAGCAGCAAGGCAAGGTTACATATATATATATATATATATTTATATATAAGGTTATAAGGGTTGTTATTATAAAGAAGAGTGTATATATGAAGATATATATATTATTATATATATATATATATATATATTTATATATATATATATATATATATATATATATATATATATATATGAAGTGAAACGAAAACGCGAAAGCGTTTCAAATGATAAATGCGAAACGGTTGAACACCCATCATAATGGAACCAGCGGTCAACAGAG
>JABUQX010146817.1:0-7500 GCA_015478945.1 Trachelipus rathkii | reverse complement strand
AGTATATATTATTAAGTATATATATATATATATTATGTTGCATATATACATATATATATATATTAATGTTATTATTAAGTTTTTTAGATATATGTTATATATGTTATATATATATTATATATTGTTATTATATATATATATATATATATATATATTATATATATTTTAGTTAAAAATAGATACATGTGCTTATATATATATATATATATATATATATATATATATATATATATATATATATATATATATATATATATAGCATATATATATATATATATATATATATATATATATATATATATATATATATATATATGCTTTTCGATCTTGATTTAAACTTTCTCTTTTTGAGCATTATTTCATGTCAACCTTTGTACAAATTTAAATTTAGGAATATAAATAAACAAATGAATATTTAATTTATGACTTAACTAAGTAGATAATTAATAAATGAATAAATAAACCAATTAATAAATACTAAATAAACAAATAATAACTAATATTAAATATATATATCTTTAGTACAAAGAAAATATTTTGCATACATCTACCTATTCATATATATGTATGTGTATACATTATTATTGTATATACATATATATATATATATATATATATATATATATATATATATATATATATATATATATATATATAATATATATATTATATATTATACTATATTATTATATATACATATTATATATTATTATTACATATACATATATTATTACATATATATATATATATAGTTATTATTATATATATATATATATATATATATATATATAAATATATATTATTATATATATATTATTATATATATAGAAATATATATATTAAATATAATATATATATATATATATATATATATATATATATATATTACATATATTACTATATATATATATATATATTATATATATATATATATATTATTATATTACATATATACATATATATATACATATATATTATATTATTATATATATATAATATATGGTGGTATATATATATGTTGTTATGGTATATGTTGCTATTACATATATATATGTTGTTATATATATGGGTATACATATATATATATATATATATATATATATATATATAAATTAAGTTCTATAAGAACACATATGACTTACAGTCAGTAAAACTTCTGAATTATATGACAATTATATCGTAATTTGCATGGTAATAAATACCAAACTATTCTCCCCAAATTAGCCAATTAAATAAACTGTGCGTAACATTTGTATTAATAAAACCAATTCTAAATGCTCATTGCACTCAATTACCTGGTGAACGTATAGGAAATATATATATATATATATATATATATATATATATATATATATATATATATATATATATATATATATATATATATATATATATATATATATATATATATATATATATATATAAAATGTGTGTGATGTTAGTCTCTTAAAGAGAAGGGTTCTCATCATTTATAATGATTTAAACTCAATTGAATTTCAAATATTACACATCATATATGAATAACTGAAGTTATTCAGATTCTTTTCAAAAAATGCATTCTTAAATTTTTATAAATATTTTCCCCATCTTATCTTCCTATATATATTTACCTATAGCTCTGAAACAATAAAAAAATTTAAATTTGCTCGTGGGCTCCGTGTTTAGATCCAAGACAAAGAATTAACTCTACCTCTATTCAAATTGAATATTATTATTATTATTATTATTATTATTATTATTATTATTATTATTATTATTATTATTATTATTATTATTATTATTATTATTATTATTATTATTATTATTATTATTATTATTATTATTATTTTCCAAACTCCTAAAAACCTTCCTAATATTTTCGTTAATTTTCTTCAGGACAATTCTTGAATAAAACAAAATTATTGCCTTCTGAAACGATCCAAGCTTTCGTCCACTCAAGTATATGACTTTATTTTAAGAACGGAGCCAAAATTAAAATTAAAATAATACAATTATTGCAAATATAATAAGTAAGATTAAAACTATAATTTAAGATATATGAAAAAGAAATGTAAAGTTTATAATTTAGATCGTGTCTTTTTTCTTCTTCCATTCTTCTTTAGTAAAAATGTTAAGGTAATCGGACATTTCGTTATATTTTATATTAATGTCCGGTCTATGTTTTCTTATAAGAAGGGACTCCGCCAGTCTAAGATCAGAAAATTCACTCTTTTTATGCAAAATCTTAAAGTAATTCACTATTTCGTTGTTGTGTGATTTTGCATGTTCTACCTGCATATGGTGTTGTATCTTACTTAGTTTGTACTTGTGTTACAACATACGCTGACGAAGTGTATTTACATCAAAAACACCGATAAGGGAGTCTATATGAATTTCGATTCATACACACCTCTCGCCTATAAAATATCTATAATAAAAACACTTATACACAGAGCCCACAAAATAACATCTAATTGGGAGCTCTTTGATAAAGAAATAAAAAGAATATGTAAGCTATTAATTAATAATGATTTTCCTTAATATTTAATAGAAAAAACGCTGAAAAACACATTAAAAATATTGACCGATCTTAAAGACAAGCAAGATAATAACAACTTGATATTCTATTACAAGAACGAAGTGGTTTGTCCAATAAATGCAGAGGATTCAAAATTGAAAATTAATTTAAAAGAATATGTAAAAGGTAAAAATAATGAAACCATCACTCTTAGAAGCAATTATAAGCCTGCAAAAATATCTTCTGGTTTTAGTGCTGGTAGTGTACCATCTGCTGGCGATTGTGCCAACGTTGTGTACCAACTCTGTTGCAATGAAAGTGGATGTAGCGCCACTTACATTGGTTATACGACGAATACACTTCGGCAGCGTATGTTGTAACACAAGTACAGACCAAGTAAGATACACCATATGCAGGTAGAACATGCAAAATCACACAACAATGAACTAGTGAGTTACTTTAAAATATTGCATAAAAAGAGGTAATTTTCGGATCTTAGACTGTCGGAGTCCCTTCTTATAAGGAAACATAGACCGGACATTAACCTTAACATTTTTAATCGAGAAAAATGAAAGAAGAAAAAAATCTAAATTATAAACTTCACATTTCTTTTTCGTATATTTTAAATTATAGTTTTAATATTACTTATTATATTTGCAATAATTGTATTATTTTAATTTTAATTTTGGCTTCGTTCTTAAAATAAAGTCATATTTGAAAATGTCCAACATGAGTGGACGAAAGCTCGGATCGTTTCAGAAGGTAATAATTTTGTTTTATTCAAGAATTGTCCTGAAGAAAGTTAACTAAAATGTTAGGAAAGGTTTTAGGAGTTTGGAAAAATTCTGCAAAAATTATATTAAGACAAATGCTAATTTATTGTTTCTATTATTATTATTATTACTATTATTATTATTATTATTATTATTATTATTATTATTATTATTATTATTATTATTATTATTATTATTATCATTATTATTATTATTATTATTATTATTATTATTATTATTATTATTATTATTATTATTATTATTATTATTATTATTATTATTATTATTATTATTATTATTATTATTATTATTATTATTATTATTATTATTGGTAGGTGTAGTAACAGTATAGGGATATATCAATATTTCACATAAGTTTAAAATATGTTATAGAAATTTGAGTAAATGACTCAATTGTCAAATTATTTCAGCGTGATAATTAAGTATATATTAGGTAGATGGGTAATAATAGAAAATGCATTAAAATGGCTGGAACGGTAACTTCAATCATAGAGAAGAATATCACAAAACAAATATTGAAAAAATATAAATAAAAATAATTTTTTTTTTAAAGGGAAGTAAAATTATTTATATATTTAATTAAATATTTTGTAGCCTTATTATAAATCACAACTAACTCCCATTATTTATGAACTTTCATTTTTCTTTCTAAATTTCGCAGTCGTTCTTATAATATATATATATATATATATATATATATATATATATATATATATATATATATATATATATATATATATATATATATATATATATAATTTTATAAATATATATATATATATATATATATATATATATATATATATATATATATAAGCAGAACTATTACGGGAAGATAAAGAAAACTTGCCTCCTCTGGGGTCGAACCACCGCATGTTGCGACTGAGAACGATATACTCGACGCTCTACCACTTAGCCATTCTCTAACCGAAAAGTTAGATTCAAAAACAGTTTTTAAGCGAACGAGCTCCCGTCAAGGCGATATCACCAGGTTTTCACCCTGTCCTTCCCTCGTTCGTAAGATTTTAAATCATTATAACATTGCTATCCTCGCAATTAATAAGTAGGTAAACAAAGAACTATTACCGGAAGGTAAAGAAAACTTGCCTAGTCTGGGGTCGAACCACCGCAAGTTGCGACTGAAAACGATATACTCGTTAGAGGATGGCTCAATGGTGGAGCGTCGAGTATAGTAGGGGTATTATTTGTCAGACTAAGAGTGTTTTCACCAAAAGGAGGTGAGCTGACCTCCTTGGATCTAAAACTGATAAAAATTTCTCGCATATTGCCATACTACTCTCTAATACTTCTGTAAATCTGCCTTTCCACCTTTTATTTGCTCTGACGGATCTGTAGCTAATACTCCTTCTGAAAATACCAATTTCTTCTGCCTCTTTTTTTCATTTAATTCTCCCCAGCAAGATTCTGTCTGACAACCCTCCTCCTACTCCTTCGTCTCTGCCTGTGAATACGCATGATCGGGTGTGTGAGATCCTGAGATCTATGGACGTCAAGTAGGCTAGTGGCTTAGACGGCATTCTTCATCGTGTTTTGAGGTAGTATGCTTCCGAGCTGGCGCCTGTCCTTATTCGGCTTTACTCTCTATGCCTTAATTCTAACAGTTTCCCTTTCTCATCTTATGCCAGCCAAGATCCTCCAACACATTTAACCCTAAAAAATAATACATTTAGTCGATGCTCTTGATTGTTCCTTGCACTTTAAACTTGTCGTACTTGCTTCTCATTTAGTCTTAAAATTTTGAAAATAAATCATTCTTCTTCTTGTTCTGAAGAGGCCAACATGTATTGTTGGACGAAACGTTAGCTCTGTCGTTTTAACTTAGTTTATGTATTTTAAATATCCCCCCTTTTTAAATTTAGTGTTTTAAATTATTCTATTTATCATATATATATATATATATATATATATATAGATATATATATATATATATATATATATATATATACTTATATATATATATATATATATATATATATATATATATATATATATATATATATATATATAAAATAGATTTTTTATTTAATTATATATATATATATATATATATATATATATATATATATATATATATATATATATATATATATATATATATATATATATATATATATATATATATATATATATATATATATATACATAAGGTGGGCATTAACGCGTTAAAGCGTTAATCCGTTAATTAACTCGTTAATTTTTTCGTTAACTTTTAACGCTTTCGTTAATTTCGAAAAGAAGTAACGGACATTAACGAGTTAAAAATTTTCCCTACATTCGTTAATCGTTACTTTAATTTACGAGTTTATAAAATATTTTCTTATCAGATTTTAAATTGTATTAGATTCGATTTTGATAACAAACTTTATTTTCCAAAATTTCCTAAACACTCCTCTCAATGGCTCAAAATGTGTTTATTCTTACGCGGTTATTATCCCGTTTAGGAAATGTTTGTCGTTTTTCTTTTGCTGTATTCTCATTTCTTATTGGTTCCCTTTGAAGAAAAAGAGATAGTGACTGTTGCTCGTTCAATGAGAGTCATTAGCTTCTTTCGTTAGTTACAATTGAACTTGCTTCTTTGCGACTAGTGAAAAATATAAGAACTAGGCCTCATAAGCGTTGTAACATAAAAAAATATACATATTTGTATTAAAATTCTAAGTTGACATATCCTATTATTTTTACAATAATATACTACTCGGGTGTCCGTAAAAGAATGTCCCAGTTTCAATGCTTTATTATAACAGCGCAATATACAATATCAACAGCATATCATACATCAAAGTGAAGGTCATTGAACAGAGTTTTCCTACATATGTTCAATATGTGTGCCCCCTTCGTTATAGAGGATACATTCAGCCGATAATCCAATTCCTCCCAAACATTGGTTAACAGATCGGAGTAATGGAAGGAACGGCATGTTCAATTCTGCGTTTCAACTCTGCGTATAATTGGGCAGCCCCATAGGAAAAAATCGCATAGCGTTAAGTCCGGGGACCGGGGCCAGATATATAGAGCTCTGTCGTCTGGACCATTATAACCCAACGATCTGGGAGTAAGTCGTTCAACCACGCTCGCACTATGTGACTCCAATGTGGAGGGGCTCCATCTTGCTGCCATATAAAGTTTACCGCTTCATCCTCTAATAATTGTAAAAAGAGCCATTATTGTAACATATCGAGATAGGCGACCCCTGTTACAGTTGCTTCTGCGAAAAAGAAAGGTCCGTAGACCTGGCGTCGGGATATGGCGCAGAAAAAGTTAACCTTTGGGGAATCACGTTCGTGTTCTACAAGTTCATGCGGATTTCAGACCCCAGATACGAACATTATGGTCATTCACCTTACCCCTGAGATGAAAGGTGGACTCATCGCTAAACACTATACGATCTAGAAGGTCATCATCTCGACCTAACTGCACAGGCAAAGGTAAACCGTAGAGCCTAGTCGTCGGGCTTTAAAGCATGTACAAACTGCAGCCGGTATGCACGCATGTGTAAACGTTTCCTTCACATTCCACACCGTCGTTTTTGGCACCTTCAGTTCGTGACTTGCTCTCCGAACGGATTTCTTATGACTATGAAGGAACGAGGCCCTGATACGGTCCACATCCTGTACAGTCACTTTGGGCCGTCCTGTACTTTTGCCTACAAAGATATCCATTAGTTGCAAATTGCCTATACCATCGGCGAAGAATGTTTTTGCCACATGGAGGGTCACATTGAAACCGTAATACGTACGTTGAATCGTAATTACAGATTCACACTTAACAAATTGTAGGACACGAAGAAGCTTTACGCTCAGGACTCGCCATTGTCAGTATGTGGCGCACGCACTAGAAGACCACATCTGAATGCGCACATGCGCGTATGTCGACCTATCAGGAACTCGTTCTGGCGCAAGTGCATATTCGAGAAACTATGCAACTTACTCTTCACTTTGATGTATGATATGAATTGGATATTGTATATTATGCTGTTATAATAAAGCATTGAAGCTGGGACATTCTTTTACGGATACCCGGTATTGAGTATTAATTAATAAGGTATTTACGCTTTGGAAGTATTCTCTCCGGCAAGCATCTGCTATAGGTCAAAGCCTAATTAATTTGTCTGATAAGCTTAATATCATTATTAATATTGTTAGGTATATTATTATAATAAAAGAAAATTAACAATAATTATTACTATTC
>JABUQX010146816.1:17500-25599 GCA_015478945.1 Trachelipus rathkii | reverse complement strand
CGGTAATGCGATTCCAGGAATTTGGGTGTTTAACCGTTTCGCATTTATCATTAGTACTTTCGCACATTTTTAGTACGCCGCTTCGAACATCATGGATCCAGAGCGCGATGACAGGTTGTTTTTAGGTGTTTAATATGCAGTGCATATGTTAAGTGGTCGTCTAGGATGAGCCCTAGAAATTTGACCTGTGAAGTTACCCAGGAATAGAGGCAGAGACCATATATAAGGTTAGGTTCGCTGGAAGAGGGTTGGAAAGTTCTTCGATTCCCTTTTTTTCTTAAAAACACTGCTGGGGTTTTGGTGGGAGAAAAATGGAAGCCATGGGGAGTTACCCCACATTGTGAGAAATATTCTCAATAGCTATTTGAAGTTGCCGTTCGAGAAAGGCAGCCTGGCACCGGCTTATATATAACGCAAGGTTATCAACATAGAGAGAAAAATTGACCGTCACTGGGATAGAAGTAACAATGTCATTAAATCAAAGGCAAAATGGTAGTGCGCAGAACACTACCCTGGAACGCCTTCATCAGAGTAAGTGGCGTGACCAGAATGAAAGAGCTTTTCTTGAAAGGATGGATCTGTTTGACAAAAGACATTTAATGAAAGAGGGAGTTGTCCGCGAAAGCCGAGCAAATGGAAGTTTAAGGAGATCCCCAGTTCTCCACGTTGTATCATAAGCTTTCTCAAGGTCAAGAAATACACCAGAACCATCCCACCAGTTAAGAAGGCTTCCGGATGTCATGGTCTAGTTTTAACGGGGTCCGCGGTCGAACGGCCGCGAAAGCCAAACTGGAAGTTTGAAAAAGCTTGGCGACTCTTCAGAACAGGGAGAAAGCGGCCTGAAACCATTTCTCCATTAATTTACGGGTATGGCGGGTCACAGTGAAATTGGTCTTTGGTTATCCACCAGCTTCGGATCTTTCCCAGGTTTGGGGATAGGAATTACAAAAGCTGTAGTCCAAATAGATGGAAAAGAGGATTCGATCCAGATTCTGTTATATAGATCCAGCAAAAATGCTGATGCCGAGGAATGTATATGACGGAGTATGATATACGAAATCATGTCTGGACCAAGGCTGCACCGTCTTTACTTTACTACGCCAGTGCAGTTTGATACTCTGCAGGTGTAAAAAGACAGTTGTAGGTATGATCTTCCCCATTCGCTGTTGAAAAGTCTGGCAGTGCTGTTTCGGTTCAGTTTTTGAAAGGCTTCCGGGTGTAGCGGAATGAGCTCGAATGGTTAGCAAAGCTATAACCTAACGCATCCGCTACCACCACACAGGAGCGGAGATCGTATCAGCTATATCAGGCCCATAAACGGAGGACTGTGGGTGAGGAGTTATTGGAGCGACGAGATATTTTTTGTGTAACTTTACACACTAAAGGAAGGGGAGTTGTGGAGTTAACAGTCGATATGTAAGTTCAAAAATATTGTTTGTTTACGCGTTTGAAGATTAATTCGCCGAGATCTCACGCTGCGGCTGCTTTATAAATAATCATGTTTGGGGTGGTGCGGGTCTTTTATATTGCCTGTAGAGTTTCTTCTTCTCACGGTTGTTAGCTTGTGCCCACTCTTGGGACCACCAAGGGGTTTTGCCGACTGCCTGCCTGAGGAAGACTGCGGAATGCAAGCTTCCGCTTCCGCTGCCGAGATGACTATTTTCTGGAAGAAGCAAAAGGCATCATCAACCGGAAATCGTTTATTGAAAGGAGAAAGAGGGATAGCTGTGACCTGATAAAAAGGAGCCCACTCCGTTCGATCATAACGCCAGCTGGAGTTTGGTTTTTGCCTTGGAACAAGCTCATTTAATGCTATTGGGTAATGATCGCTGCCGAATAAATATCAAAACGGGACCAGGTAAAACGATCCATAAGGGAATGGGAACAAAGGAAATATCAATACAAGAAGACGTGTGTGTATCTAAACGTTCATAGGTTGGGGAGTCTGTGTTGCTAAGGCATCCCAGGAAAAGGGGGTTTTAGGAGATCTAATAAGATCTTGGACTTAGATGAAGTGACAGAGTGCCCAAAGGGTGAAGAAGCGGAGGTTGAAGTCACCTAGTATAACAACCGGAGTAGGGAGCTGTTTGAAAAGATCTACTAAGTAGTAAATTCACTACTCGGAGCTAAAGTAAGATTGAGCATATGGCTGTAATCACGTGGACAAGAAAATTCTTACGCCGCTACTGCATGAGTTTAGTTTAGGAGAGGGACAGGGAATAGGGAGGATAGAATTTGTGAATGAAGTATTCCTGCCCCTCCATCATTGTCCACCTCTTTATAGAAGTGCCGGCAATTTATATTCAGATGGTTGAAAGAGAAGTCACGATGACATAGTCAGTTCCTGCAAACATATACACTTTTGTGCATATGTTTATTAGTTGAACAAGTTCTTCGAAATTAGAGTAATAGCCACGACAATTCCATTGAAGGGAAAGTAGTCATGATGAGTTATGAATATTATGATGATGGTCTATTAGAGACAATTGTCTCTATGTGACTGGGGGTAATGTTGGAGGTGGGTTCAGATTGAGAGGGAAGATTGAGACGTGGGTCTCGGCGAGAAGGGAGAACAAAACCTGGGGGAGAGGGTAGTCATACACCAGAGACTTGTTAGGTTGTATGACATCTTTTAGGGAGGAGTTTTCAGATGTAGTATTTGGTGAAAGAGCTTCACCATGAATGCAAGATAAGTTGAATTCAACCAAATCCAACTTGTGTGGGTTTGGTTGGTTAATAGAAGAACATTCGTAATGCTCATATTTATTAGTGAGAGCAGTATCAGAACCCAGCAGCAAGCAGATTCAGAAATGTGGGAGGGGCATAGAGTGGTTTCCATGGAAATGGGGAAGGAAGGTGTATCCAGAAGGGTATTGTCTTTTTGAGAATGTATTGGGGTTACGACATCGATTTCCAATATGGGATTCGATGAATTGGCAAGGTCTGATTCTGGAGAATTTTCCAGTACTTCATCATGCGGGTGATTTTGGGAAATTGGGTAGTTTGATTGGAGAATGGGGACCTCTGGGTCCATCTTCATGCCTCCATCAGACCCAGAACGTTTAGAGCGTTTGCGACGTTTACGTTGAACAGTTTTCCATTCACCTTTCTCGGAAGTGCAGGAAGCATTAGAAAGAGAATGGGTCATCGCATCGAGCTCCATTTGGGAGCTGTTATCCAATTCATCTTCTAGGGTATAGAATCCCTTAGAGAGGGCCGATAAAGGAAACTCGGGAGAAGAGTTATAGGAAGAATCAGAGGAACTAAAACTGTCTTGTAGACTATTAGATGATTGGTTGGTGAGTTGTTCATTAGTTGGGATTGTTTGGGTACAGTCTATTAAAGCCTTTGCATTTGTCTCAGAAGTAGACTTATGGCGAGGTCTCTTCTGAGTTGCATTTTTTACATCTGGGGTTACTGTGTTATTGTTTAAGAATTCGGTTGCTCTATATTTTAACGAATAATCTTTAACTTGGCGACTGTTTTTTTCTGTGTGTTTTAAAACATCTTTACCAGGGGTTTTAGTAATAGTGGGAGGCGAATTGAGGGACAAAGAGACTGTCCTCTTGCATAAGTTTGGTGACCCAAATTGGTGAGTATGGGACAGTGTGTCTTGGCAGGAAGTGTTCTCCAAGTTTTGTGTTGGATGAACTAGCTTAGTTTCATTGGTAGCTTGTTGAGAGTTAATGCTCAGGATAGGCTTGTTGATGGCTCTTTGGACCCGGGAGATTCAATCAAGAACTGCTTTGTGCCATGGGTTAGTAGTGTGCAGCAGCCTGGGTAAAATTTGGTGCAAGTCTTTGCCTCTGGACATAGCAAGTGAGTTTCCTTAGGGGTGGGGTTGCATGTTAGCAGATTCATTACGTGGGGCAGGATATTTATATTGAGTGTAAGTGTTTTACAGTTATCAGCCATTATTCACCAGCCTTAGCATTTGTCTCCCTCTACACCATTATATTATATAATTTGCTCTAAAACCTCTGATTTCTAAATAAGTCAGTTTGAAGGAAGCACTGTGGGGTCCTTTGCAGTTTCTGCAGTTAGGGTATTTTCACATGGAGTGTGAAATAATTCTCCGCAGATTGGGCATATGTCTTCCCTGTCCCCCACAGTATTTTCGGGGATGACCAACCGTTGACATTTGAAGCAACGTCTGGGTCGAGGGATAAACGCTGCGAACACTGTAACTTGCGAACCCCATTTCGACCCTTGCAGGTGGATAAGGGTGTTAAGGTCAGTAGTAAGCGGGGTTTGTTTTGTCGGTTTCCGGCTTGAGAGAGGCTCTACAAAATATTTGTGACGGAAAATCTCTTCTGTTGGAGTTCTTCCAAAACGACAGCTGTGTTTTCGTCTCTCTGAATATGACAGTAAATAGTGCCTTTAAACGTGTTTCTTATGTCATCAGGAGTAGAAACAATAGGAACATCTCCAAGAGACGTCAAGGATGACAGAATGGAACCTTGATTTCGGTTAGCAGCTTTTACGAGAATGGACCCATTCCTCATCAACGTGACTGGAGGGTCCTCAACTCCTAGAGCTTTTTCAAGTGCCCTACTGAGAGGAATGGTTCTGTGCTCAGTAAGAGTTTTGGAGGTAGCGGATCGCAGTATGCAATACATCGGGAATGACATGTCTGCTGACATTCCTGGAGGAGGTGCAGCATATGGAGTAAACGAATGAGAACGACTATTACGGGGGGCACCTTTGCGGGATTGCCCGGACCGTTGGGGCACCTGAGGTGTTCGGGGTTTGCTGGTCGACGAATCGATGAAATTCTGCGAAGGACCCCCAGGTGCAGAAGAAGAAAGCAAATCATAGGTACCAGGTCTAGAAGTAGTAGGGACCATGGTAGGGTCAGGCTGGGTACCTGGTAGATGGTAATTGTTGTTTTTGTTGTTGTTCAGCTCACCTTGGTTTAAACACGTTATTTCGTTCAAGGGCTTTTCCATAAAAATTTTACTACAAACTTCGTCTCCATGGATGAACAACATAACAATAATGCAAATGAGATATAAACGTAAATAACAGGATGGGCTGGAAAGGCGTATATTTCATAAGGAAGGGTAATCCTCTTCTCCACAGCAGGTCACAATCCAGAGACCCACACAACCACCCGGACCCCACCCCGTAGGGTGGGCTGTGGATGTGGCCTCGGCAGATCCTCCCAGAACTCTGCGTCGGTCACCCGTTTACCACACGGCACCTATAGTCTTCACGCAAAGTATGAGATTATACACACAAAGTGCAGAACAGCCTCCCCAGTGGTTAGCCAGGGCTCAGGTTCCCTACAATTGGCGGCCCGGTCAGAGGTGAGCGTAAATGACCGGTTTTTAAACTGTACCCTCATCCACGGGGAGGAAGTGTGGGGTGAACTGAAAACCCATGCAGGAAGAGGCACCGGATGGCCCATGGGGCTGTGATGGGAAAAGGGAAGGGCAACATTATACAATTAATTGAAGGGACTTATGGGTGGGAATTCAAAAAGTCCAGTTTTTCGCTCTAGGACACTGAAGGGCAGTATATCCCGCATATCCCAGAGAGCCCACCCACCAACTGCAAGGTAACTGGACAGCGGGTGGGATAATACGAAAAACAATATATAATAATATATATATATATATATATATATATATATATAACCAATAATATTAGTATATATAACATATATGCATATATATAACAACTGTATATGCTTACTGCTCGCCTGCTAACTTATATGCTTCACCTATGCTATGCTGCTAACAATAACCTTATATATATATATATATATATATACTAACAATATATACATATATATATATACATATACATATATATATATATATATATATATGTGTCGGCAATAGATTTCTTGGGAACCTAGTCTTAATAATAAACAGGAAGACGAACAAAAATGGAGAAAGCATTCTTTATTCATAAACTCTGGACGTTTCGGGTATTACTCGACCCATCTTCAGCAAAAAATTTACTCTAAAAATAATTAAAATTTACAATTAAAATTAAAAGATGAAAAATCTATATAACAATATTAATATTAATACACTATGAATAAAGTTACATTAAAAATTGGGAAACAAAAAACATAAATGAAAATGAAAACAAAATCACAAATTGACATAAAATGGAGAAAAAACTTAAACAAACGCACCTGACAGAATCTAAGTAAATTTTGTAGTGTACTGAGTTACGATATTTTAATATTGGAAAATTACAGAATGCATATATATAAATATAGTTAGTTGGTTAAAACAGAATAATTATTGTTTGAAACAGTATGTTAAATTTATAGTGTTAAAATACAAGTTGATGAACAATAAACTAAAAAAAAAAAACAATAAATAATAATAATAATAATAATAATAATAATAATAATAATAATAATAATAATAATAATAATAATAATAATAATAATAATAATAATAATAATAATAATAATAATAATAATAATAATAATAATAATAATAATAATAATAATAATGACAATAATAAAATTAAACATTAAAAAATAATAATAATAATAATAATAATAATAATAATAATAATAATAATAATAATAATAATAATAATAATAATAATAATAATAATAATAATAATAATAATAATAATAATAATAATAATAATAATAATAATAATAATAATAATAATAATAATAATAATAATAATAATAATAATACTTATGGTTACAATGATTAAATACAATGACAGTAACAATATTAATGTAAAAAAAGTTGGATAGAGGATTGGTCTTTATTTAATTCTGGTTTCAAATGATAAATATATAAACTTTCAAGGATCTTTCTATCAAGAGAGTCACTTGCTGAGTTTTTTGAGGCTAGTTTCGATGTACAGTCCCTATTCACCAATGTCCCTGTTAAAGAAACCTGCAGAATTATTGTTGACAGTCTGTTTTCATCAATAGATCACATGATTGATGGTTTAGATAGATCACAGTTTTCAAAGCTCCTTAATCTGGCTACTGAAGACACAATATTTCTGTTTAATAATGAGCTTTACTGTCAAACAGACGGAATGGCGATGGGTTCACCATTAGGCCCGGCTTTCGCTAATTCATTTCTAAGTTTCCATGAACAAATATGGTTAAACGAATGCCCAACTGAATATAAACCAATAACATATAAAAGGTATGTAGATGACTGTTTTTTAGTTTTTAAAAATCATAGTCAAGCCTCATTGTTTTTAAACTATCTCAACACTAAACATCCAAATATTGTTTTCACTATGGAAGGAGAATCAAATAATGTACTACCATTTCTAGACGTTTTAATTAAACATAATAATAATTCCTTTTCAACTTCAGTATATAGAAAACCCTCTACCACATTATTAGGCATAAATTTTTTTAGTTTCCTCCCGACGAAATACAAATTATCTGCACTACAATGTAGGCTTTTCAGAGCATTCAAACTTTGCACCTCATGGGAAAAATTCCATGAAGAAATTGAATATTTGAGTAATTTTGCTAATTTTAATTTATTCCCTTCTAATATATTTCCTAAAATAGTATATAGATTTCTTGAAAATAAATTTCGTCCGAGACAGCCTTTCATCGATGTCCCCAAGCAAAGAATATATTTAAAAATTCCATTTATTGGCCACTATACTGGGAAGCTGACTGGTAACATTTCCATCAACTGAATTTATTTTTATCCCTACTAATAGTATGAAAATTTCTAACTTTTTCAGGCTTAAAGATATTATCCCCCACAGATTGAGATCCTCTATAGTTTACATGTATAAGTGTACGGATTGCAATGTCCGTTACGTAGGCCAAACAGGTCTACAACTTCATTTGAGGGTTTCAAAACATTTGGGTTTATCATATAGAACTAATTTGCCATTGACCACGCCAGAACATTCGTCTATCCGATCTCATAGCTTGGAAAATGGCCACTCAATCTCACAAGACAGTTTTGAAATCTTTGCCTCCACGCTTAAGTGACTCTAAATAAGAAGATCTTAGAGTTATATATTTATCATTTGAAACCAGAATTAAATAAAGACAATCCTCTATCCAGCTTTTTTTACATTAATATTGTTGCTGTCATTGTATTTAATCATTGTAACCATAAAGTATTATT
>JABUQX010146816.1:7500-10000 GCA_015478945.1 Trachelipus rathkii | reverse complement strand
TCATCATCATCATCATCATCATCATCATCATCATCACAATTTCATCATTATCATCATCGCATCATAATCCATCATCATCATATCAATACACAATTTTTATTATTATTATTGCACATCCCCTTAAGTCATAGTTTCACTTATTAACAATCACATAGAGGCCTTGGCTATTCGCATAGAAATATATTCTACAGATATTCTTAATGGTAGTCTATCGACCCCGAAACTTTTCTAAAACAGAGTTCATAAATGATCTCAAACTAGTGATTCAAGCTCAGTTTATCAATTTTAAAATAGTAATTGTGGATGATCTCAACATTGACCTATCCAATGAGACCACTGTAGATGGGGCCCAAGTCACTTTCAAACTTAATGATACTAATGGTTTCGTTTATTATATACCGTTGCCAAAACACGCCCAAACAATATTGCAAATAAAAGTCCGATTTTAATAGATAAAATATTCTGAAACTTGGACCGGGAAGTTAAGTCTTTCATAATATAGAATTGTGTATCCGACCATTTTCCATGTCTTGTATATTTTGCCATAAACGAAACTCCAAATTTTATCATTGTAAAATATAGTCAAAATGGTGAAAGTTAAAAAATAACGTTCATAAACAAAATGAATGAAATTAACTTTTCAGTGACACAGCGAATATGCCGACATCAACGAAAAATTTAATACCTTCTTAAATACATTAAATAAATGCTATGACGAAGCTTTCCCTATAAAAACGAAAAAAACTTGGGGACAAAAGAATTCAAAACCAGTGGCTAACATTAGCTCTATTCAACTCTATCAACCGGAAACACACACTATGCAGAAATTACAAAAATAATATTATACTATTTTCCAACTGTCCAATTAAAACAGAAAGTTCTTAAGAAATCAAAGAACAAATATTACTAGAACAAATTCCAAGATTACAACAAAGACTCGAAGGCGACATGGAGTCTAACTAAATAAAAAAGCAAACATGAACTCGTAAAACAAGCTTAACATAAATGGTCAATTAACAAACGACCTAAAAAAATCGCAGACTACGTGTCGCATTTTTCATTTGATCATATCACAGACTCGGAGATAAAGTGATATTCGTTTATCTGACCTATCACTTTAAACACTGCCGTTCAACGGCCATTTTGGCAGAGAACACCTGAATCTTTAAAACTGGCGCTCACAACTACCCAAAGATGATGCATTCCACAGTAAAGCCACCGTAATACAAGCTGTTAGCCTAAAATGTTATATATTCTTTCGATCGCGGATCTTCAAAAACTCGAAACTGAGCTGGGACAGGATAGCCTGGCATTTGATACGCCATTGTTTGGCTAAACTAATACAGCTGCAAATCTTCACTCACTATATTAGATTTTGCAGATCAAATGAGGACATCACTGTTAATTAAGTATAAAATGCAAAAAAATGGAGGCATTGAGACATTAAATTGCAATGATTTAAAAGCTACTTAAAATGAAAAATCTGTACTACTAAATAGTGGCTTTGTGCTTACACTTTAACTAGCGCTGGAAGGATATGTTCTCCACCCCCAGCCTGCTGGCCTATTCAGCTCAAATGACATTTAGACTCTGCTTTTCTGACTGATATTTCCATTTTCTTAAATGACAAAAATATCGAATGACTCTCTCTCTCTCTCTCTCTCTCGACAAACAGTAGATACCATAACAAATAATGAAATGGAGAAATGCAAGCAAAACTCAACAAATTTACATAAAACATCTCCTTATTTTCAACAACAAATCAGTTGATAATTTCAGTTGCAAAATTAATGAAATGAAACTACATAGCTACAAATGCTGAAATATTCGGTATAATAATTAAACGATGAAAAACTGACATTTAAAGACCGTTTTGACAACCTAGTTAGTTGATTAGCCAGATACATGTACATACTAACAAAAATTCTTAAGAAGATATACTATGCACTGATACACTCTCATCTTCTATACTGTCTACCTATCTAAAGAAAAACAAATAACTCAGAAATTCATCCTGTAATTGTAATTCAAAAGCACATCATTCCCCTCATTATCGCTAATAGGGACTTTACAGCCATGATTAACCCTTGTTTAAAAAAAAAAAAAAAATTGCAATTAAAAGACTTTTATCTATCATTACCGAAAGAATTTCGAAAAATTCGTTAGTAATATTGTCTTCGACTTCTTGTTTGCAAATTTTAGTGGCAACCAAGCAAAGTGCGAAACAAATCAAATAAATTTACGAAACAGTATACCTACATTAACGCTTCATTCTCTAGACTAGACTAAAAAGATCGCTCAAAGCATCAGCTACAGAGCAGCGAAACTTTATAACTTATTTCCACAAGAAAGTAAAAAGAGAACTATCAAGTCTTTTGCTAAAAAAAATAAATAAATAAAACTTATCTAAACAAATAATAGAAAATAATCAAATTAGTGATGCTTCCTATGTAAAATCTTACCATTTTTATCAACATCAAAATGGCTGCTACTCCAATAC
>JABUQX010146816.1:0-5000 GCA_015478945.1 Trachelipus rathkii | reverse complement strand
ACTATATATATGTAAATGATTTTATATATATATAAATAAATATGTTATTGAATAAATGCATTTTGTTAAGGTGTGGTGTCTCTGGAAATCCTCACTCCCACCGTTAGCTTTTTTGTCCTGATTGGAACAAAGGATTGTCGTTTCTTGAGAAATACTATGTTGTTGTAAGAAATGCCAATCCCGCCTACTCTCGAGATGGCTTGTATATATTTGTTTTTCTAAATTAATTAATAAATGTATACATTATTTTACTTTCTGTTTTTAAGGGCTGTGATTCGATAAGAGATGTAATCTGTGTTACTAGAATTTGTATAAATAGTAAAAACAAGAATAATTTGCATCTTTTTCGCTTTCATTGTTGTTAACCCAAGGTGTTTATAGTTGGTAGTTGTGAATGCCTCATATATTCTCGATCAATTTTATTATGTGTTGAATTGTATATTGTGTAACCAAGTAGTGTTTTGTTCTATGTTTTATTACAAATGTGAATGTAATATTTATTTCAAATTAAATAAGGTGATTTAGTTTCAATGTGTAAAGTATTGTAGTTTTGTTTATTGTAAAGATAAAAGTAATTGAGTTTGTGCTCTTAAAGCAATTGTGATTATATTGTATTTTCTTAAGTGCATTGATATATCAGAGTGTCGTCTGCAGTATTGCATTTTGTAAGGTGCATTGCTATGAATTGTTGCTAGATGTTACTGGCAGGTAAGCTTGTATTTTAAATAATTTATTTTCTGAAGTTTCGCGATTAAATATACTGTGGTAATTAATATAAAACGTTTGAAAGTTTAAATATTTATTTGTTAACATATGGTTAATTGTTACAGCCACGATTTTGTTTGCAATAAAAGAATTATTTATTTACTAATAGGCAACTTGTTTGTATTAGAGTAACTGTAAAGTAAACAGCTGATCTTGTATAGTGTGGTCACATTGACAAATCGACATTTGTATTAAATTTCAAATTTGATTAATTTTCAAGTAAAGTCTTAAGATTACTTATCAAGTCATCCAGTCTGTATATTTTTGTTAAGATATTTTGTTTATTTATATACATTTTTGAACATAAATATTTATATATTTTATATATACATATTTATGGGCGAGGATTTATATAAATATAAAGTTAGAACATTTTGTTATTGTTTAACTGTTGTTTGCACATACACTTTGATGCACATGTAAATGTACATATCGCATGTATATATATATGGTCATTGATCTGCATTGCAAAGGAATATTTCAAGCATAAAATATAATCGATATTTAGGTACTGAGGTTCTATCTATTCAGTGTGCATGTATGCAGATACCTACGGGCATCTGACTATATGTGCATGGATGCATAAAACCTAGTCTTGTATAAAGCAGTACACATTCATTTATTTTTTATTAAAGTATTTTTAAACTTATTCCAGTAGTTTTCTTGAGTGTTTCCAAAGGTAATTTATTTTCTTGTTTATTTAAATATTCAAGTAGCAATTATTTTAGGTCTTAAAGACATTGATTTCATGATCAAAATATTGATCACAAAACAGGTAAATTCTCTGATAACGAATAATATTGACTGAACGGTTTTCACATAAAGCAACGAACCCGGTCAAACCGTTGTTCCACTTGAAGGGTCTTCAGTGAGATAGGTTGGTGAGTTTTAAGTATAAAGTCGCACTGTATTATTGCACAGGCCGGTAACTCATTCAACAGGAGATCTAGATACTGTTACAATATAGGTTTGAAAATCTGAGAAAGTGATAGTTGGTTGGAATGTCAAGGGGGCCTGGCCAAGGATTTGTTTATCAGTCTGAAGAGTAAGTTTTTGACATATAATTTAATATCTTTTCAACCAAACCATTACATTTAAATTGGGTATTCCTGTTCGGGATATTTATTTTGTAACCCTTCAGTCATTATCTCGTTATCATTGAATTCCTTGTTGTGAATTGAGTTTGCTATTTTGCTAAATATTTGAGCACAGTGTATTCATTCATAATTGCTTTGTTAGGACCTGTGCTAGAGTTACTGTTTAAGTATTTTCACCAATATCGGCAGTTGGGATATATGTTGATATTGTGTTTTAACTGTCAGTGTAGTCCGTTGTACGGTTTATTTTATTGAAGTTGAATATATATGATTTTATGCGTATTGCTGAAATAGTGTTTGCTATTGCAACAATATCCAGCACTTGGAAACAATTAAACTCTGGAATAATTTTTATATTTATTCTTATATAAAAATATATAATTTATATATAATATATATATATATATATATATATATATGGTATATTTATTACATATTGTTATTTGATGCCAAAATTTTACAAAGTTGAGCGAAGCAAAATAGTTGGTTTTCGAAACTCCCGATTTTCACTTGCTTTGTGTTCTGGGGCGAAAACACTATTTTCCCGCAAGATTTTGGCAAATTTTACTACCAGGTAGATTGTGCTTTAAACCTAGTGAGCATAGCAGCATATAGCAGTTAGTGGCATATATATATATAGTGGTATATATATATACAGACGAGTATATAGAGTATATATATATATATATATATATATATATATATATATATATATATATATATATATATATATATATATATATATATATTTTTTTATTTTGTGGTTATAAATTTTTTTTTTTGTGTGTATCTGTGGGAGCAAAATTTCGGAAATTTTGGTAGAAAACGTGATTTGCGATTCGTGCGTCAAGAAGTGACTTTGTTAGCGAACGATATATTTTATAATTTGTTTTGTATACAACGATTATAACAATGGCTACTTCTAATGCTGAGTTTGTAGAAATGTGCAAATCCGCTGGTTTAACGGGTAAGGAACTCGCTGCCGCACTAAAAGATAGAATGGCTCAGGAAGCCGCGCTCGAGCAACAGAAGATTGCTGCTGCTCTAGAAGAGAAAAAGTTAGCGCTTGAAGCTGAAAGGGAGAAAGCTAAGCTTGAAGATGAAAGAGAAAAAGCTAAGCTTGAGGCTGAAGCGGGTATAGAGAAAGCTAAGATCGAAGCTGAAGCCCAAAGAGTTAAGTTGGAGGCAGAAAAAGATGCAAGAGAAGCAGAAGAAAGAATGCTACAAATGAAGCTTGATGCCGAAGATAAACAACGCCAACATGACGCAGCAGTAGCTTCACAAAGCGCTCAGAGCAGCCACAGCACTCCCTACGCCAATAAGTACCCGAAGTTGAAACTTCCATTCTTCGATGAGAAAAGAAATGATATAGAGGAATACTTGTTGATGTTTGAAAAACAAGCGGAGGCGAACGACATCCCTGAAGAAAAGAGAGCATTTGTTTTAGGGTGTTTCCTTACAAGTAAGGCGGTCAGTGTGTTCAACAATATGACTGTTGAAGAGCTTAAGAACTATGAAGGTCTAAAAAGAGCTTTATTTGAGAGGTATGGTCTCACTGAAAGTGGGTACTGTGCTAAGTACAAGACCATGAGTCCCACGGAGGATGACAATCCTAGGGTGTACTTACAGAAGATAATTGAAGCTCTAAAGAAGTGGGTTACTGCAGCAAATGTAAAACTGACACCAGATGATCTCATTGAGTTTTTCTCGGTGGATAAGTATTTAAATACCGTCCCGAAAGAACTCGCTACTTACCTCAGGGAGACAAAGAAGAAGATACCGGAAGAGATCATAGCTAGTTCAGAGGGATACATGGAAGCTCATCGTTTAAAGTTCGTAACAAACAGTCACGCACGGAATCACAATCACGCGGATAAAAGCCATAATAATAATTTTAGATCGAGAGGCAGTGGTTACTCTACGAATAGTAATCATAAAAGCAACGATCAACATACGTCAAGGGTAACAAACAATGAAAGTAAGATCGGTGGAGGAAGCGGCGACAGACAGGGTCATCGTCGCAGTAGCAGTGAGCCCAGGGTGGTGATCACGTGCTTCAAGTGTCAAAGGAGAGGGCATCTCGCAAGAGACTGTAGAGCCCTTCCATATTTCAACAATAGTGGAAGAGGACAGAGTAATTCAGGCAGACAGAAAGAGGAAGAAAAGAGCACGGGAGCATCCGGAGTCTCTGAAAGCGGCAGTAAAGTCCTGAATGGTTCAGGTGAAGAGCCGAATCTCCTGAATGAAATAGAGAAGGTGGAAAATGACAGATTGTCACACCTACCTGTGACTTATGGGATGGTGAATGGCTACCAAGTCAAAACCCTCCGTGATACTGGTTGTAATGTTGTAGTTGTGCGAAAGAAATTCGTACCAAAGAGGTGTTATGTGGGAGACAACATGAAGATAAGATTGTTGGACGGTACGGTGATAGAAGCTCCTCTCGCAAGTATAGATGTGGATACCCCTTATTACGTGGGTAGGACAACCGCAGCGGTGCTGCCGGAAGTCGTCTATGATTTAGTCATTGGGAATGTCAAAGGTGCATTGCCCCTGAGTCAGCCTAACCTCGCATGGGAGTCGACTGAGTGTCGAGGTCTTCGTAAAGTAGAAGACGAGCACAACCATAGAAGTTTGCTATTCCCCATCGCCGAGAACGCTGAGGAAGATTCTCATGAAGAATCTGGTCAAACAAATCATAGTTTTGGAATGGTGAGTTTGGAGAGGGAAGATTTTTACAGAGGGAAACCGTCAACGCCACAATCTCAGGACGTCATCAGAGATGTCAAGCCAACCGCGGAGCCATCACTGAACGTGATGATAGGGTCCCAATGTTCATCTAAGGGTGAAGAGGTCACAAGAAAAGAAGAAGTTGAAGTCCCTATAAAACCACTAAGAGGTGTTGAAGAAGGTACAGAAGTACCGGGTGTCCAGGTGACACCAAATGAAGAGAGTACATGCTGGTCTGATGAAGTAGATCAAGTTAATGAGGATGGTGAGTTATTGAGAGGTGAGATAGCCGTTCGCACACGAAGTTCCGGGAAGAAGAATGTAGTAGCTGTGGGTGAGGGAGAGGAGATGACCCATATTGAAGATATACAGGAACTTGCTAGTGATCGGGAGACTTTTAAGAATAAG
>JABUQX010146815.1:0-17500 GCA_015478945.1 Trachelipus rathkii | reverse complement strand
TAAGCCAAGTGGGAGCCCATGACACTTTAGGATATCTGGGGCCCCTTTTAGAGAAATTTAGGATAGGTATTAACAGAAATGTTTAACATTTTAGTTAGTATAATTTGCTATTTTTATATTTTAAAATTTACAAACAAATGCGAACATACTTAAAATCTATGCCACTACAAGAGGTACTTTTCTGAAATTTCGATTAGCAAAATCATGAATGACTTTTTCAAAGTCTATCTCTTTAAGCACATAGCTTTCAATGGACATTAGCGACAAATTGTTCAATCTTTCGTGAAGCCTTGTACTTTGCAGTTCACTTTTGATTCTTTGCAATTTTGAGAAGGAGCGTTCCCCACTGCAGTTAGTGACCATCATGCATAAAAAGATTCTAATTGCTATTTCTACATTCGGAAACGCATCTTCGATATTATCTTCTTTTAAAAGATGATATAGTTTGAAGTATTTATAGTCTCTTTACTTTCGCTATTCTGCACACCTTTCAAATATTCTGTTAGATGCATACATTCCATCTCTAACTCTTTGCGCTAATGTCATTGTAATAGATTTTAGCAAATTCCTTACAGCTGTGTTTCAACTCTTCGAAATTTAAAGCTTTGAAAAGAAATAAGAAACCGAATCGTTGACTAATTTCCCTGTATGAATCCAATATCTATTTTAGATGCACGGTTAGGGTATCAATAATAGTAAAAAGTTTCAACTTTGAATTTTTCTTTGCCAGTTACTTGTACAGATGGCGCAGAACCATCAAAGTATGTCATGCGTGAACTTCCAGCTCTTATTCTTTGAGATAGGTACTTGTAATCAGCTTTTGGATTTTTCTCTTTAGCGGGAGATTCGTATTCATTAAAATTACCTCCGACAGTATCATTAAAATTACCAAACGAAGTTAACAAATTTATTGCAACTTCCAACTGAAGGATAAACAAGACTAATCACAACCTTCAATTGCAACTTCCAACTGAAGGTTGTGATTAGTCTTGTTTATCCCTTCCAATATAGTATTCCACATTTCTGATAAAATAAATTCCAATTTTTCCATTTTCCTGGATAGACTAACGGCTTCGTTTCTAGTTTCCTTGGTTGTACAATATCTCGAGCAATAGACGTCAAGGCTTCTAGAATTTCCTTATGACCTCGATGTAAAGCATTTACAGCATCAGCTCGTGCAGACCATCTGGTTTAAGAAAGACTTAAGAACTTTCTTAGAACCTAAATATTCTGTTAATTTATTCCACCGATGGGTAGAACTCGAAAAGAAATTGTACAATTTCTGAACCATTTGAAAAAAAACTTGTTGCATCTTATACACACTCATCAGCACGAAGAACTACCAAGTTAAGAGAATATCCCGCGCATGGTACAAGGTAGCAAATTCACATTTCTCCTTGATTCTCGCTTGCAAACCAGAGTATTTTCCCGACATATTTGATGCATTGTCGTAACTTTGTCCTCTACAATCCATAATAGGAATATCATAATTTTCTAAAAATGTCAAGACTGTTTCCGATAAATGTTCAGATTTGTGATCTGTAATAGGTATTAATTTCAAAAACCTTTCAACGGGAACACGGTTTTTTACGTACCGAACAATAAAAGTCAACTGATCAATATGTGATAGGTAGGGAGTACTATCAACGCTAATCGAAAAATATTTTGCTGATTTAATTAACTTTGTTTATAATTTTTAATAGGGCCTGTTTTCTCATTAAGTCAATAAAATCATAGCATATATTTGCTGATAAATAAAAAATGTGTCCTTTCCCAGGATTTCCAAATTTTTTAAGTGATCTGCGAGAAATGGATCAAATTCACTTAATAACTCTATACATCCCAAGTAATTTCAGTTGTGTGAGGATCCAAGGGTTTCGTTTTCACCTCGAAATGGAAATCATCGGGATGCCAAAAATTTTACAACTGTGACAATTCTTTTAAGTACGTTTTTCCAATAGTATACTTCTCTTTTATACTGACATAGCAAGTATGTATCTATTCTGCCAACAGTTTTACTTCGTGCGAGATAAGTCATCATCGATTGTCTATGTACTGAGATATTTTCGTGCTTTAAAACGATATGATTAATATGTTTCCAGTCATTGCATTATATTAGAAGGTTTGAATAAACAGCATGAAAAACAAAATATAGATTTCTTCGAAGGCGAACATAACAACCATTTTCTTTCAACGCTTTCAATGTTCTTTAACTTACGGTGAAATAGTGACTTATTGAAATTCCTAGTTGTTGATCTACCATCTGCTTCTTTGTATCTAGACCTACAAGGCCTAACTTTGAAATTGAATTTTGAGGAAAAAACGAAAGTTAGCCTACCACCAGGCCAAATTATTTGATGTGAATTTTGAAAAGGTCTTGAAGACCATAAAAAAATTTAAATTTTGAGGTTGAAAATGATCTAGGCTACTAGGCCTAAGTTTGAACTTGAATTTTTTTAGGAAAACCCTGAAAGGGAATGGCTAGGCAATGATGCATTACTTCTCTAACTCTCATACATGATTTTGAATTAAATACACTAGGATTAACTAAACTTAGGACAAAAACGCCAATAGGCTAGTCTCGATAGGCCCAAGTGGTTTTTACCTTCTCTAATATTTTCATATGTTCAAATAAACCTTAATTTTAGGTTAATTTTGTACTAATACACAAAATATCACAACTGCTAAGAGCCTCGGAGTTTTCTAGATTATAATTTGCGATATTGATAGGCACGAGTTATCAAGAACTTGCAACAAACCCATTCGTTGAGACCAATATAGATTACACAATTGACGAAAATTTAATCTAAAGCAGATTAAATTAATGAACAAAATTCTTTGAAAGCTTTTAAAACTAAAAAATAATATATATTTTAACAATTGTGTATCTATATAAGTCTTACCTTGAATTTGTTGGTTTTCAAAGAATTTTATGCTCTTCGAGGTAGTTCTTGAAGCCCTAAGATAACTCAGCTTTGTGGCTTTAGTAAATTAGCACTTACATTAAACTTAGTAGGGTAAATTGATTAGTATAAGGCAAAGAGAATAGAGATAGGTTGATAGTTGAAATATTTGAAAGGAAATTAAGACAATTTACCTCCATACCCTTAACATTTTTGATTATTAAATTTGATTTTCACAAGCGCAACAATTAGGACCGCTATTGAATCAGTAATGAACCTTATTCTGATTTTTTAGTGAAATTCTGGACAATTATATCCAATGGAGACAAAAATATAAATTCCGCTAAAACTAATAAATAGAAGATACCGTATATGGAAATATATAGCTAATAGTTTTTATATCCTAAAATAAACACAAAATAGAAGAGATATAGGCCTATATGTGGAAGTATATAATAGTTTTTATACTGGCGCTCCTTCGTACTTCTCAACAAACGATAATTATTATCATATAGTTTTGCAACATTTCTAAGAATTTTAAATTTTTTAAAAGCGTTATTTTTTGTTAAATTTCATCCATAAAAATGTCTCCTAATTACAAAAATGTTATTTATTTTCATGTAGCTTTTCTAGTTTTTTAGTTACTTGCATGTTGCTTTTTGGAGACTGACTATATATATATATATATATATATATATATATATATATATATATATATATATATATATATATATATATATATATATATATATATATATATATATATATATATATATATATATATATATATGGTAAAATAAGACACATGACCACATGGAGTCGTAAAACAGATAAGGTCCAACAATAATAATAATAATAATAATAATAATAATAATAATAATAATAATAATAATAATAATAATAATAATAATAATAATAATAATAATAATAATAATAATAATAATAATAATAATAATAATAATAATAATAAATAATAATATATAATAATATAATATATAATATAATAGTAATATATCGACCTATATATATATATATATATATATATATATATATATATATATATATATATATATATATATATATATATATATTATTTATTTTTGTATATATATATATATATATATATATATATATATATAAGAGATATATATATATATATATTGTATATAAACTAAAAAATGATATATGTACAATTGTGTATCTACATAAGCCTTACCTCTGAATTTGTTGTTTTCAAAGAATTTATGCTCTTTGAGGAAGTTTTTAAGCCCTAAGATAACTCAGCCTTTTGGCTTTTGTAAAATTAGCACTTATTAACTTATTAGGGTAAATTGATTGGTGAGTAGAAGGTAAAGAGAATAGAGATGGGTTGATAGTAAAAATATTTGAAAAGAAATGAAGAAATAAGACAATTTACCTCCAAACCCTTTACATTTTTGATTATTAAATTTGAATTTCACAAACGCGACAAATTAGGACCGCAGTTGAATCAGTTGTAAACTATAGTGATTTTTTAGTGAAATTCTGTGCAATTATATCCAATGGAGACAAAATATAAATTCCGCTAAAACTAAAATAAAGAAACTATGTGAAAATATATAGCCTAGCTAATAATTTTTATATCCTAAAATAAAACCAAAATAGAAGAGATATATATGTGGAAACATATAATAGTTTTTATATCCTCCACTGAAGAGTTGCAATGAAAACCATTGCAATTAAAAGAATTAAAATTTTTACAAATAAGATAAATTCCTGTGAAGGAATTCTTGACACTTGACAGCAGCCTGTCTAAGTGGTCTTTCTTTGACTGAATTGAGTTGAGAATTTTGATTCTGTTGAGAGTCAAGATGAGGTGAATTTACACCTGAAGTTAAAGGTTGTACATCTACAATATCAGTATCATTATTACTTTGAATAACTGAATTTGAATTGGAGGGATCAACTTGATCTGTATTATCATTGTTTTGACCATCCGGATTGGAGAGATCACTGCTTGCTTCAGCATCAGTTTCTCCACTTGAGACAGAGTGGGTAATAGATAACTCCAATGAGTAGAGATGACAAATAGAATAGTGACAGGTTTGTCCATCTCCCCTTTTTAATAACACACTCCTGATCTTTTTGTCATCACCAACAATGACTTCCAGAACTCTTCCCAAAAGCCAGAAGGGTCTAGGCTTGTTAGGTGTGTGAATCAGAACTATATCTCCAACCTTAATTCTGTTGGTCCACTCTGACTGATAGAGATTTCTACTTGTCTGATGCAAATTTAATAGATAAGACTCATACCATAATTTCCTGAAAGTCTCTAAAACTCTTCCTTGAGCAGTTAGAGTTATGGCTAAGTCTTGTTGTGACGGAGGAAGTTGTTTCCATATGGGGGTGGAAACTTCATTGAATATGAGGTTTGAATTGCCATAAGGCTTCAAAAAGGAGTTTGGAGCAATAACTTCCAAATCATTATCTGATGACCTATAGGTTAAAGGTCTTGCTTGAATTGATAACATTGGTGATATTTGAAATACTTGTTAACAGTTGAAAGTAGGTTAAGGTTGCTTTACCTAAAGTTTTATAGAGACATCCCTTAACTGTTCGTATCATTCTCTCCCAAACTGATCCCACCCAACTGGAATAGACTGGAATCTTGTAATGTTTGATGTTATTGATACGCATATGTTCGGAGAACATATCTGAAGACAAAGATTCTAACAGTATATTTCCACCTTGTTTGAAATTCCTGGCATTATCTGAGTACAAAGTGGAAGGTATACCATACATATTTGTGAATCGCTGGAATGAAAGTAAAAAGGATTCAGTTGACATATCTGGAAGGACATCAACATGAATAGCTCTGATGTTAAGGCAGGTGTAAATTAATAGATGCATTTTTGGAAGTTCCTTATCATTAATCTTTACAAAGAGATGTCCTGTAAAGTCCACACCAGTATGCTCAAAGGGACGCACAAAATTAACTCTATGATGAGGAAGATTAGTCATTTTTGGATATTTAAAGAGTATACTGTTAAATTTTTTACAGATTATACAGTCTGACACAGTGGCGTAACTAAGGTCAGTTGCGCCCCCCCGCGACCTATTTTGTGCGCCCCCTTTAGTTATGGACGGGGTGGATAGAGTTTTTGGAACTTGAATGACACAAAAAGTTTTCTTGTTCATATCAAAGAAAAATCACACTAGCATTACAAAAGAACCAGAGTGTATTGCAATGAAAAAAATATTTATATATGTATAAAAGAGATGCGCATTTTTAAAACACTTTTACATTACTGTTATTGGTAAAGTAAAGCAAAAACTTACTAATAAACAATACAACATTTGTCATTACCTTTTAACTTTGACATTAATAGTCTTCTAAATGCTCAATAATCCCCTTCGTCTCTTTGCATCACAAAATGATCGCACTAATTTCTCCAAGTCCAGTGCGCGAGCCCGATCATACTGTATGCTAAGTACAGCCAATTCACTTAACCTTACGGTCGTCATGGTACTTCTCAAATAACTTTTTATTAGTTTTAATTTTGAAAAAGATCTCTCAGCAGATGATGAAGTTACTGGGAGTGTCAGAAATATTTTAAAAGCTGGACTACTACAAGACAACATATTATTTTCAATCAACAAATATTCTGCCACTTGTATTATTTTTGTTATTTTTCTTTTCTTTATTTCACTTGCCACAACATTCCTGAAGCAGACAATTTCCTTAACATTAAATAGTATATATATATATATATATATATATATATATATATATATATATATATATATATATATATATATATATATATATATATATATATATATATATATATATATATATATATATATAGGGAGATAGAGAGAGAGAGCTTTCATTGTGGAGTTTTCATCGAAAAAGTGCTCATTCCTCTTGCCCGCCGTGCGCCCTCTCGGTTCCTGCGCCCCCCCGCACCGCGGGGCTTGCGGGGGCGTTATTTACGCCACTGGTCTGACAAAACATTCTTTACAGCCTGCCTGGTCTTGGTAATCCAGAAGCCATGAGATCTGGTGAAATTGATAGTGGTTTGAACACCCAAGTGTTGACATCTAGAATGAAAATCTCTTATGATTAATCTAGTGAGATGATGATCCTTACCAAGAAAAACTGGATTTATCACATCATCATTATATAAAAGTGTCTTGGTAATTCTCCCTTTGGATCGGATGAGGCCTTTATCATCTATGAATAAATTAAGTTTATGGACTAGCAGTGGAATTTCATCCTTTTTAGGATTTTGGAGATATAATATCTACTTAGAAAAACAATGCTGCTGCATTATCTTCAACCAATAGAGTTGGGCTTTCTGATCACAATCTTCATCCAACCCCTTACTCCTGCTAATGAACTTGAATATTTTTGAAGTTACCTTTTAAAGCTCATGTACACTTGAGTAATCTTTAAATGGTAATAAAGACTGAGTAGCTACCACAGATGTGTGGAATTGTAAAGTCTTTTCCTTATTGGCCTCAGACAAACATTTAAGTTTACTAATAGGCCATTGAGATTGATCTAGAAGAATCCAAGAAGAACCCTTTAACCATAATGGTAATTTTGAAATAAAAGTAGAGGTTGTAACACCTCTAGTAATCAGATCTGCTGGATTTTCAGCAGTATTGATATAAACATAAGAAATGGATACTTTATACTCTTGCTCAACTTGTTTTTTGATTTGATAAATTTCTTTGAACCTATTATTTACAAAAATATTTTTATTTTTTGCTTTTCCAGACAGGAGCCATGAAAGAACTATTTGAGCATCTACAAACACCTTTATGCTTTTGAACTGAACATTAGGAAATTCTGATAATATTGATTTGATACACTTGAAAAATAAAAACACAGATAACAACTCTAAAGAGGGCAAAGCCCTAGATTTGAGGGGGGCCACCTTGGCCTTTGAAAATATTTAACTAGAACATTGACCTATATTATAAACTGCAAAACCATAACAAGATGTTGAAGCATCACAAAATATGAATAAAGAGTTTGAGGGAGAAGGTGAGAAAACACACCTTTTAATTTCAATATTATGTAATTTATTTAAATCTGAACATAGAGAAGACCAGGAAACTAAAACATCGGCAGGGACCTTTTCATCCCAATTGAGACCTAATTGCCATAATTTCCTAATTAATAGCCGACCTCTTAACCCTCGCGAGTACTCGTGGGTTAAATTTTGCCCACACTTTTTCTTTTATTAAAAAAATCAAACTTTTTTTTGTTCAATCTTTTTCTCGTTCCAGGTATTCCTCAGGGACATGTTGAAATATATGTACACAAAATTTCATAACAATTGGTTGAAAAATAAAAAAATTACGAAGAGCTAAAGTGGTGTGGGCAAAAAATGACCCACAATAACTTCGAATATAAATATTTTCAGCTAATTTGTTGGGCTATATTGATAAAAAAAATTGATTTAGTACGTATCTAGGAATATAACAGCCAAATTTAAACAAATTTCTATGTATAGTTTTTTTTTTTTTTAATTTTTTAATTTTTTGCTGATTGGGCATAAAAAAAAAATCCGCGCAAGGTCGCCACTTTTTTTCAATTTTCAAAAAATTTTTAAAAATAGTAATAACAAATAAAAATTAACAAAACTCTACAGAACAACTTTAAAAGGACTGAATTACATAATCCGTACCTAAAAAGTTTTCAAAAAATAAAAAAAAGCTTAAAAATATGGTGTGGGCAAAATATGACCCACGAGTACTTGCGCGTATAATTTGGGCACCCGGACTCGCGAGGGTTAAAGTTACAGTTTAAAAAGATATTTAAAGGATCAAAAACCTTGGATAGCTGATAACAACAATCTTTTGGTATTTGCATCAGCATTAATCGAAAATTTTGCTAGTTTTAGCTTATCTGTAAGAGGATTAAAAAGATACCCAAGAACCTTATCTTCTGACTCCTGATGTTGAACTATTCTACCCTCTTCTTCCATAACTGCTCTTAATTGATCATTATTAGAGTCCCAACTTCTAAGATGGAAACCACCATCTTCCATTCTATTGTAGCATTCATGATAAAGTTCCTTTAAATGTTGTAGATCATTGCCACTAATAATTAAATTATCAACAAAAAAATTATTCAATAGAATCGGAGTACATGCATCATCCTCATAAGACTGAGCATGATGCTTGATGATATAATTGAGGATGAAAGGTGAGGATGCGAAACCAAAAACAATGGTTGAATATCGATAAGCCTTTAATTGGCCATTACTTCTCCAAAAAAAGCAAAAGCGATTTCGGTCTTCGATAGATTTTAACTTAATCTGAAGGAAGGCTTGCTTTATATCTAATAGCCTAACAAACTGATTTGATCTGAACCGGAATAAATGTCCTAATAAGGAAGACAAGATCTGATCCAGTATAGGCTGCCTCATTTAGAGATGGTAAAGAGTTAGTTTTAAGAGAACAGTTAAACACAGGCCTGACCTTTGTTGATACTTGTTCATCAGTTTCAGTGGCGGCTCTAGACTTTGCGGGGCACTGGGCGGCAATGGTAGCCCTAGGCTTTGCGGGGCCCTGGCCGATGTTTTCGTAGAAAACATACACAAGCATAAAAAGTATTAAAATATGCACGATAACAAACTTGGTTTAAACCCTGGACATTGTAATGGGAATATATATATATATATATATATATATATATATATATATATATATATATATATATATATATATATATATATATATATATATATATATATATATATATATATATATATATATATATATATATATATATATATATATATATATATATATATATATATATTGTGCAGCTCATTCGATATGGGGCGTTAAATCTGTTAGCCTCTGCATGCGTGTGAGGCCCTTATGTTTTAAGAGAACAGTTAAACACAGGCCTGACCTTTGTTGATACTTGTCGATTTGTTTTGATAACAGGTCTGTGAGGAACCCAAATATAATTTTTATACTCAGAGGGAGACACTGTGATTTTCAATAATACCATCAGCTAATTGTTGCTGAAAGACATCATCATAGGCTTTAACTAAATCTTTTCTTTCTAAATTTTTATGAACTCTATTAAGTACTGAAAGAGCAATGTTATAGTTTGAGGGCAACAAGGGAAGTTTATCTTCAATCCATGGAAGATCTATATGATATTTTCCATCTTTGAACTCTATACCACCTTTGAATTTTTCAATCTGTTTCAAATCATCTTTAGATTTATTATTATGCATACCTTCAATACCTAAGGACTCCAAATTGAACATGTTTTCTAATCCTTGCTCTACCTCTGAATTAGTAAGAATGTGGCTTAAAGGACTAAAATAAGAATGTACAGGGTTTAAGACTGCATTAACCAAAGTATGGTTAACTTGCAAATGATTTTGATTTTGAACATGAATGTGATTTTGATTTTGAACAACTGACGGTGGATTTGAAACTCTTATTTGATTATTGTATATAAAATTAGTAATATTTCCAAATGGAATAATAGAACCATCTCTTAACTTAAAAGCAGATCCACTCATACATTTTATCAATTCTAGTTGAGGAAAATACTCTATTAAATCAATGCCTATTAAGGCATCCAAATCAAAAAATGAGTCATTACACTCTTTATAGCCAGAATCAGCCAATTTGAAAGATTTATTTCTTAAATTAATTAGAGCCTGATCTAAGAACTTAATCTCATAACTTATTTAAAGATCCTCATCAACCAAAAGAGAAAGGGTGAAACAAGACTGGTCCATATATACATCAAGAACAGTCTCTTTCAAACTGAGGGTGGTAACACCTAAATAGGTTTTTATATCGTATTGAGTGCTTTGATGATTCTCCACAGATATACTGAGTTTGTCAAGCACTCTTTTAGAGAGGTAGGACCTCTGTGAGCCACAGTCGGCTAGGCATCGAATTGAAGCCGAAACTTTACCTCTACCAATCCTTTTAGTAATTGATGGCAACAAATATAAATTGTTGGTACTTTGGCTAAAACTAAGACATACATTTGTGAGAGTGGAACTTTTCCTTTGCTTACAAAGAGCAGTACTTCTTTTATTGCAAACTTGGCGACTGAAAGAAAGTTGCTCCTCAAGTCCAGGACACTGATCTGCAGTATGTTTAGTACTTGAACATTTGATGCATAGATTTATTTCAATACATCTTTTGGTTCTTAAATCATAGGTTTGATAAACATTGCAAATGGTTATCACATGACCTTGGGAGGAACAAAACTTACATGATTTTGAATAGCCTTTGATTTTAGAAGTGGAAGAATTAATACTATGAGAAGCTTCATTTCTACCAACTTCATTAGTATGAGCTTTGAAATTCTGCAAAGCAGAATTAGAATCAAGCCTATTATTAGATTTTAAGGACTCATTCGTCCTTTGATTTTCATTATATTTAAATTGATAATTAGGCTTATCCGAAGTATTTATGTTTTTAAATTTTGAATAAGTATTATGGGGAGGGACTTGATTGAAATTTTGACCTTTATTATGACTTGACGTTTTAACAATATTTTTGATAACTTCATTGTAGCTGTTAAATATTTGTTTTAAATCAGGGTAATTGGTATTCAACTTGCGAGTAGTTTCCTTTACTACCACATTAGGTAATTTTGATAAACTTTGTGGCTAAGTACTACTAATCTTGTAGCCTCCTCAAGATATTTGAAGTTATAACTGTCAAGTTCATATATTAATGTTCTGATATCATTTAAGTAAACCCTTGTCGCAGTATACGTTGGGTCAAATGCAGGTTTTAAAGAAATTATTTTTTTAATGATTTCATCAATGATAAATTTTTCATCTAAAAATTCTTTATCTAAAGAAGCTCAAGAGCCTTATTATAATTATTGTCACTAATAGAAATATTTTGAATCAGAGAGTATGCATATCCCTTTAATTTATTTTTTAAGCAGTGAGATTCACTTAAATTTTTCTGTAAATCTAAGGAACTCTTAAATTTTGAAATGAAGGTTTTATAAGCAAACTTATCAGTTTCATTGCTCTCAAAGAAACCACAATCTATAGCTCTAAGAACAGATTCACTCAAATGAGAGCAAGTATTTTTTTGAGGGGTTGAATTTTGATCCCCTTTAAATTTTAATTCACTTAATTTTTGATTTATCGAGTTACTGGTAATGAATCTGACTACACAACTCCTCATTATGAAACTCAGGAATGAGGAGTCAACTTCATTATCATTAAATATTTTTATAATATTTATCTTTTGTTTAATATCTTTTAACAAGGACTCTACTTCCTCTACAAGATCTTTTACATAAACTGCATCTTTATCTTTATTATTATTATCTGTAGGCCTACTCTCTATCTGACTAAGATAACTATATACTTGTGCCTTGAGGGATGAAATGGCATGAACTATAGGCTTAGATTTTTTATTAACTCTATCAAGAAGGGCTTGTATCTCTGGGTCAGACATTTTCGCTGAAATTTGGCTAGAATGACCCAAGGACAAATGAAACCTTGAAGAAAGAGGAAAAAATGAAAGATGGCCTACCACCAGGCCAATTTATTAGATCTGAATTTTGAAAGGGTCTAGAAGACCAAAAAAAAATTAAATTTTGAAGTTAAAATTGATCTAGGCTTACAAGGCCTAACTTTGAAATCGAATTCTTTGAGGAGAAAATGAAAGATGGCCTAGCACCAGGCCAAATTATTTGATGTGAATTTTGAAAAAGTCTAGAAGACCAAAAAAATAAATTTAAATTTTGAGGTTGAAAATGATCTAGGCCTACTAGGCCTAAGTGTGAAATTGAATTTTTTTTAGGAAAACACTAAAAGGGAATGGTTAGGCAATGATGCATTGCTTATCTAACTCTCATACCAAATTTTGAATTAAATACACTAGGACTAACTAAACTTAGGACAAAAACGCCAATAGGCTAGTCTCGATAGGCTCATGTGGCTTCTACCGTCTCTAATATTTTCATATGCTCAAATAAACCTTAATTTTAAGTTAATTTTGTACTAAAAATACTGAACACAAAATATCATAACTGCTATAAGCCTCGGAGTTGGCTAGATTATAATTTGCAATTGATAGGCACGAGTTATCAAGAACTTGCAACAAACCCGTTCGTTGAGACCAATATGAATTACACAATTGACGAAAATTTAATCTAAAGAAGATTAAATTAATGAACAAAATTCTTTGAAAGATATAAAAACTAAAAAATGATATATATGTACAATTGTGTATCTACATAAGCCTTACCTGAATTTGTTGTTTTCAAAGAATTTATGCTCTTTGAGGAAGTTCTTAAGCCCTAAGATAACTCAGCCTTTTGGCTTTTGTAAAATTAGCACTTATTAACTTATTAGGGTAAATTGATTGGTGAGTAGAAGGCAGGGTTGTGGAGTCGGAGTCGGAGTCGGAGTCGGAGTCGCGGAGTCGGAGTCGCGGAGTCGGAGAGTCGGTAGTTTTGAAGAGAGTGGAGTCGGAGTCGGTAATTTTGAAAAGGGTGGAGTCGGAGTCGGAGTCAAAGTCGGTGTCGGAGAAGGAGTCGGAGTCGGAGTCGGTAATTTTCAAAAGGGTGGAGTCGGAGTCGGAGTCGGAGTCGGAGTCGGAGTCGGAGTCGGTAATTTTCAAGAGGTCGGAGTCGGAGTCGGAGTTGGAGTCGGTAATTTTGAAGAGGGTGGAGTCGGAGTCGGAGTAGGAGTCGGAAAATTTTTGAACCGACTCCACAACCCTGGTAGAAGGTAAAGAGAATAGAGATAGATTGATAGTAAAAATATTTGAACAGAAATGAAGAAATAAGACAATTTACCTCCATACCCTTTTACATTTTTTATTATTAAATTTTGATTTCACATACTTGACAAATTAGAACTGCTTTTGAAACAGTAGTGAAATATAGAGATTTTTTAGCTAAAGTCTATGTAATTATATCCAATTGAGACAAGAAATAAAAATTCCCCAAAAAATAAAATAAAGAAAACTGTGAAAATATATAGAGTAGCTAATAATTTTTATATCCTAAAATAAAACCAAAATAGAAGAGATATAAATGTGGAAACATAGAATAGTTTTTATAATTGATTTTGGACTTAGAATCTTTTCAGAAAATATGTGGAGTCCTGTGCTATACCTTTACCTATATATATATAGAGCATACATAAAGATATATATATATATATATATATATATATATATATATATATATATATATATATATATATATATATATATATATATATATATATATATATATATATATATATATATATATATATATATATATTGATATATATATATATAAGAGTATATTTCTCTTGACGATACGAGGTCTTTTCACTCATTTTATATGCTCTTTTAATTTGTAGATAAGAACTGTGTTGTTATTCTCTATCTATGTTTTTTTTTTAATGTTGATATGTATATATAAATTCTAGATTTTGTGCTCAGTCGGATTTTCAATTCTTTATTAAGTGTTTAAGGTTCTCCGTGACGCTACTCTATAATTCAACCCCGCCTTAGTGTAAAGTTATAGTTCAATTTCATCAGATCATGGATATTGGGAGATTCCTTGGTACGTACGTTTTACCTTTTAAATATTATATTAAAATTTTGTGTATTTACTTTTGAAAAGTAGGATTTTGAAACACATGATCTTACTCGTCCATATGAGAGTAGTTTCCTTTAAAAAAAATTTTCATTACAACACAGAAATTAGTGGTTTTCAACATAGTTTGCCTATACTTTTAATTTTTCTGTTAACATCTTTGAATGTTAGTAAAATTATTAGTCTATGACCATATGTGGCAGAGATTTATAGAACCATATATATTATATATATATATATATATATATATATATATATATATATATATATATATATATATATATATATATATATATTTGTAGTATATATATATATATATATATATATATATATATATATATATATATATATAATGTTTGCAGTAAATTTGAAAAGGAAGACAAAAATGGAAATGGTAGCGGTGAAAACGAAGAACATACCAATAAGTCAACTAAGACTACGCAAGAGGCAATTCCTCCTACTTCGCATATTTCGCCATGATGAAGAATCCACACCCAGGCCCAGCATCTTGACGAGTCAAGATATGGGTCCAGATTTCGGAGCTAGCGTTTCAGTAGATGACAGTCACAAAAATGACATTGGTAGATACGTTGGACATTCATCTATGATTTCGACTGAGAAAATGAAACAGTTACTGAAAGAGTGTTGGATTCCACCTAAGACCTATAATTTTTTGGAAGATGCTACCCACTTAAAGAGGAAATTCAATTATGAATGGTTGAAGACATATTCACTTGGCTGACATACTCCAGGCGCCTAAAGGGAGCATTTTGCAAGTTTTGTATTTTATTTCCACCAAATTAAAGTTCGGTCAGAGGGGTCCTAGGCTCTTTAAAAATAAGACCTTTCACTAAATATAAAGATGTTCATGTGGTTTGTAAGGAACATACAAACACAGAGTGGCATAAACCTATTGCTGTTGAAGCTGCAAGATTGTTCCTGCAGACACGCCGGTAGACATCCAAATTAATAGCCTACCAAGAATTTGATAGCAGAAAATCAAAATATTAGCAAAGTAATTTCATGTGTGACTTCTGGTGTACGCGCGATTACCGCTTCGGGGTAGGCATCATGATGAGGGAGTGTTGCAAGATTTGTGCTGCTTACGAATAGATGGAGATCAGTCATTGAAAACCATTTTGAAAAAAGGGGAAGAAAATGCCACATACCAATCAGTTCAGATTCAGAACGAGATTTCTCTATGTGGTAATACTATAAAGGAAAGCATCGTTAATAAGCAAGGTAAAGGAAGTGTGCGCGTATAGCTTACTAGCAGATGAAACCGCTCTGATATTTCTGGAAAGGAACAATTATCCAAAGGGTTGCGGTATTTCGACAAAGAGTCCGATGAAGTCAAAAAGGAATTTATTGGCTTTGTAGAACTGAAAGCGCTTGACGCAAAAACCATTGCGAAAGCCCTTGACGATTTTGTCACGACCGAAGAACTGGATCCCGAGAAATGCGTGGGCTTGGGTTTCGATGGTTGTTCTACGATGTTGGCAAAGAAGGAGGTGTCCAAGCAACAGCATTGCTCTTCACACAAACAAAATCAAGTAGTAAATGATTTGAACAATACACCAGATTCGCAATACTGTGGGAACTATATAAGATACATTATTACGTTTTTTCGAGAGTCGGTCTTGAGAAGAAAATTAATGCCAAACATCCCCCAGAACAGATGGTCTGAACAGCACAAGTGCATCAGAGTGTTTATGGAGCACTTTGTACGAGAATGATGCAAGCATTAGAAATCCTTTCTATTGAAGAAAATACCGCCACAAGAAAAGCGCTTTTCAGTTGCATTCAGCGGCATGTAAGTCGTCATTCATCATGGCTAAGGTGATATTGATCGCGAAGTACTCTTTGCGATGTTAGAGCCAGTTGTAAATGCCCTCCAATCCAAGACCTTGGATATTCAAAACCTCGCAGCATATCCAACATATTGTGGAAATGGTTAGGAGCCATCGGAAAGATGAAGAAAAAATCACCGATTAAGTGTTATTAAGTACTAATCAAATTGCCGAGCAACTGGGACTTGATCTGAATATACCACGGATTTTTGGTAGGCAGCAGCAACCATCCAGCAACAAATCCCATGGAGTTCTGGAGAAGATCCTTAATAACTCCGTATCTAGATTCTATAACATCTTCTTTGGAATTACGGTTTTCTACTGAAAATACACCTGCTTATGCATTGACATATCTACATCCTTTCCACATGCTACTCAAAACAATCGATGAGTTAAAGGAAAGGACAGCTTCATTTTATAGTTTTAACCACTTATAAGGCATAGAAGAAGAGCTAGAACTTTGGTACAAAATTTGGAAGGACAAGAAACTGAGTAGTGAAGAACTAAAAGATCTTGTTGTCTCCCCAAGTCTTAAAGTAGATGAACCTTTCTTTCCGTCGACGAAAAAAAGGCTTTTGATGATACTACTCGCCCAGCCATGCACCACCAGTACAGTAGAGCAGAACACTCTTTCAGTACTCTGCGAAGGATCAAGACTTGGCTGCGAAGTACTATGGAAGACGACAGGTTAAACGGACTAGCTATGATGAGTGTACACAGAAAATTTGTGTTTGACAATTATGATTATTTTATTCAAATAGTAGTTGATAAATTTGCGGTGAACCAAAGGAAATTACTTTTATAATAATATCAATTTTGCAACTGCTCTATATTGTGAATTTTCCATCATTGCATATTGTATTTGATATTCTATTGTTCTAATAAAATAATTTTTTTTAAATATTAATCATTTAATTATCCATACAAATGTTTCTAGTTTTATGTCTTCTTTCTTTATATATATATATATATATATATATATATATATATATATATATATATAGTCTATATATAGTTATATATATGTGTATATATATATATATATATGGCGAAGCGGCGGCACGAAAAACGCGAAAGTTAGTTTCACGATAAATGCGAAAAACGGTTAAACACCAATTGAGGGCCGAACGAAGCACAAC
>JABUQX010146814.1:17500-34919 GCA_015478945.1 Trachelipus rathkii | reverse complement strand
TATAAGGTTATGATATATATTATATATATATATATATATATATATTGTTATATATATATATATATATATATATATATATATATATTTATATATATATATATATATATATAGTATATATATATATATATATATATATATATATATATATAATAATATATATATATATATATATATATATATATATATATATATATATAAAGTTAACTTTCTTTAAACACTTTTGAAAATATTGATGAATTGTGGTGAAATAAAAGAAAAACTGTTCACCAGTATTGGGCGATATTTTTAAACGTTTTTCCTCAAATATATTTCGCTTCTGAAAATGAAAATAATTTGAATATATGGAGGAGACTGGAAAGGAGAGTAATTTTTGGGCTAGTACTGCTATGTTTGAGAATGAATTTAGCTTTGTTCACTTTCCACCAATTAAGGAATTCTTCTTTTCCCAGATTAGAAATTGATTTTTCTAGTAAAAAAAATTTCAATTCCTTTAAGAATTTCACCTTTTGAAGAGCCACTGATTTTTCTTTTTTCTTTTTTACACTAACTGACTCGCTATCACTTTCACTTTCTTCAAAGTTATAAAAACTAAGTAACTTTAGTTTCTTTTCTTAATGCTCCTGATGATTTTGAGGTACTTGACAATCTAAGTTTACTGTAGATAATGCTCGTTTCTGAAAATGACTCATCCACTGAACCTTCTTCTGTACTGCTACTACTATTATCACTATCTACTTTCAATTATTTGTATATTTCTTCAAGCATCCATTTTCTACTAAATTCTCTTATTTCATAAGAAAATAAAGTAAGTTTGTATATTGGGTCTACTACAGTATTTAAAACAATTATCTTGTTTTGATATATGGTATGTCTATTGATCCTTTCCTCTCATTCAAAAATCTAAACTCTAATGCCTTCTTTATCTCTTCTTTTCTGAGATCTGTCGTCATCCTCAGAGTTTGAGAGATATGCTAGAGCTCAAATATGGAGAATAATTGATGATATAATTGATTTTGCCTTATAGTTTCCGTAACCATGAGAAATGGTTACAAAACTCTTAGAATTTTTTTCAAGTATTTGCCATTTATTAGCAATCAAAGCTTAAATGATTGATTGTTCTTTAATATAAACTTGCAGAGGTCTTTTCCAACATTGAATTCTTTCTAGAATCAAATATGTGCTATTCCACCGTATATTAACATCTTGAATTGGCATAAGTGGGCTTGCAAGATGTATCCAAGTCTCTTTGTATTCTTTTACGTTCATTACAGCTTAAAAGCTGGAATGATTGAAATATGTACAAATATTCCTATATTTCTTTATTAAATCACACTGTTCTTTGAGAAAATAAGGCATCTTTAATAACAAATTAAAGTTTATGAATAAAACAAGAAAAATGTGTTTCCTGCTAAATCAGTTCCAAGTTTCATGTTATATGCTCCATCTCGAAGGATCAAATGGATTATGTAAAGAGGAATTTCCCAATTATTCATCGTAATTTCAAAACTCAAAGTGATTTTTATTCCAGAATGAGAACCTGGGAAATACTTGCAATGGAGTGCACAGTCCATTTTTTCAAACTCATCTGGTGGTGAAGTTAATGAAAAAGAATGAGAAGGTCTTGATGGATTTAGCTCTCTATATATCAGTAGTAAATGATATCTGATCAGCCTTAGATAACTGCTCGAATACTGATCTCAACTTCCTGTATGAAGTTGGTAATATTTTCACAAAATATTTTCTCTACTAGGAATAAGATATTTTGCTGAAGATGGGCAATAAATTCTATGAATCCCTTCTCTTCTGTGAATGACTGGTTACTCATTGCGATAAAATTCATTATTTTTGTGAATTGGGATCATTGATATGCTGTGGAGAAACTCTCATCAAAAACCTCACTTATTTCACGGCTTGGACTTATTGCTCTTTTGTGGTTTTGTTCTAGAAAATACAAGACTCTCCCTTTTACTATTAAAATTTCTTGACTTTCAGATCCTTTCGATGATAATTTTCCATATGTTCATGAAGTGGCGCTGTATTAAATATTTTTTTATGTTGAACGTTATAGAAATATTTTTTTTATTTGATAGTTAAATGAAAGTTCATAAGAAATTCCAGTTCCAGCGGAATTTTTTTTTGTGATTCGGCGCAAAGTTCTGGCCGGAACTGAAAATTTCAAATTCCGGTACACCCTAATATATATAAGAAGAGTATATATATATAGTTATATATATATATATATAGCATAAAGAGCAGCAGCAAGGGAGGTTGGATGCTGGTTGGTTGGTTATTATTTATGTTGTTGGTTATTGTTATTATTATTATTGGTTATTATTATTGGTTGCTGTTGTATACATATTACTATTACTATTGCCATACATTGTTATTAAAGAATACAAAGAATAAGAAGAAGGCTATTGGCTGGGATATTGGTTATATGCTATTGCATTACTGGCTGTTGGTTATTGGCTGGCTGGTTAATATTATATTGCTGCTATTGGCTATTATTACATTGGCTATTGTTGCGCTAGCATATTATGCACATATATATATATACAGACAAAAATATTATTACATACATACATACATATATACATACGGTTACATATTATTGTTGCTAATGTTGCAGAATTAATTAACACAGCAGCATATATATATATACAGGCAGTGTTGGAGATGAAAAGACTGCTTGGACTTCTTCTGTTGGTGGAGTATATATAAGATATTTATATATATATATAGCATATAATATAATATAAAGGCAACAGGGCATATGTTATATATATATATTTGTTATATATATATATATATATATATATATATATATATATATATATATATATGGTCAGCCTCTAGAAGAGTCACAATCCATATCTTCAAAAACTACAACAGCTCGGGAAAAGGAATACATTAAGACATTTGTCCAATTTTAGTGCGGAAATGTAAAAAAAAAAATTATATCTCAAAAACTACAATAGCTGTACAAAGAAAGGAATACATTTTTGGAACTCTGGTAAAAATTTAGATAGGAATGTAAAAATAAAATTAAAAAGTATTGTTAATAACATAGCAATATGGATTGCTATATTCATTTAGAAGATCTTTATTGGTACTCGTTAAATAGACTTTCTAATAAATTTGCTTTTTTTTTTACTAAAGAATACTCCCAGGGTGGTATAGCTACCGCACCGATGGCAGGAGCCGGGGTAAGTCTCTGGCCTTCCACCAGGTAGGACTCACCCGGAAGGATCTCCGAACCCCGTTCTTTGGTATTAAGTGTCGTGTTCCTCCGCCCCTACGGGCGGGAAAACGTGTCCCCCTGTGTTCCCCGTCGGCTCGAGCCCTTTAATTTTCTGTGTAATACCTTATCAACAGTCTCTGCATACAGCTATTTTTAATAGCTTTTCAAAACCAAAATAGCTTCAATTTTATGTTTATTTTTATTTTCTTTGCCTTCGGCTTATCTAAAAATTTTACTATGCCTCCTAAATATATTTCATTTCCTTGTAAGCTTTTGTAGTTTTTTTACAGTTTCCTCAAAATTGCCAGGATCTGGCGCCAATGTATCTCCTTCCGGTGCTGTAACCCTTTGACATGGATCAGGCTGTATCTCCCCCCCATCTCCCTCTCCCATACTGGGCTGGCTGGTACAGTTGTTGCTGGCTACTGGCTGTTGTTGCTGCTATATGGTTGGCTGGTTACAGAAAAACATTCATCTATATGTTACTATATGGGTTAATTACAAGCTAAAAAATATATATGTATTGGTTGTTAAGTATAATAATTTAATTTATCTTTAGTAATCTATATTATTATTTTAATACTGTTATTAAGAGGTATAGAGTATATATATATATATATATATATATATATATATATATATATATATATATATAAATAAGATTACTGAAACGTGAATGTGTTGTCACAAAGTACATAAATTCTTTTCGGCAGCAATACAACAGGAAGCCTATGACGATTAAGCAAAAGCGTAATCCGATACATTAATATATTCTGAATATTTTCTAGAGAAAATGAAACTTCAAAGAATTTTCCAATATTGAAAAGAAAACTTTGATTTGCAATATAAGACCTTCAAAGCAAATCATAATTATTTATTTAAATTCATGTAACCTGTCCTATTTGCTATACAGCAGCAGCAGAAAGAGAGTGAGAGCAGGTATATATATATATATATATATATATATATGATATAGTGTATAAATTTAAGATACAAAAGTTGCATCAAATAGATGTCGTAAAATTAATGTCGATGATGCTTCCGTAACAAATGGTATGCCTAGGAGTACGTAAACTACGTTACCAAGGATTGCCTGCAATGATAAATGCATTGTTACGTCACCAGAGCCGACATTTCCACACATCCCAGGGACGTAATTATTATGTTACTAATAGCTACGATGTCGCACATCGCAAAAGAACGTGAAAAAACGCTTCTTTACGTCAGTGTTATATGGTATATATAGCAGTAGAAAGGTTAGCATATATTAAATAAAGTTATATATTATATACAGAGTGTATCGTTAATATATACGCATATTGGTTGGTTGTTGTTATTTATTATTATATATATATACATATTACATGTATATATAGCATATATTGCTGGCTGGTTATACATATGTTGCTGGCTGCGAGCTAGAAGGAAGAGAGCTGGCAGCTGGCTGAGCATACAAGCTCATATGTATACAAGCATACGCTATGTTATTGGCTGCGCTGCAGCAGCGGGCGTTACATGCATACATGAGCGGCGGGTGCTGAAGGGCTAGCAGAACATGGTTACGGTGCTGGCAGCGAGCGAAGCTGCCAGGCTGGTTATTACAGCGAAGATACATGGTATTGGTTGCCATTGTTGTTATTGTTATGCTGGAGGGTGCAGTTATTTATATGTTGTTGCAAAGGTGCTGCTATTATTGGGCTGCTGGCTGCTTAGTTGGCTGCTGTTGTTGTTGTTACTATATTGACATATTGTTATTATTATTATTACTATTACATATATATATATATATATACAATATGCTGTATTGTTATTATTATTATATGAAAGAAAATGATATAGTATATGGTTGATATATGTATGAAAGGATTTGTTGTATCATATGTTATATGTATTATACATAAATATATATTATTATATTGTATATAGATATATATATTAAGTTATTGTTATTATTATTGTTACATACATACTATATATAAAAGTATTATTATAATATTATTATTAATATTATATTATTAATATATAGCAGCAGCAAAGGCTGCGCTGGTTGGTGCATAGCGGCTGGCTGCTGCTGGCTGCTGCTGGCTGCCATATTGGCTGTTGGCGCTATTACAAACAGCATATTATATACAGCATATGTTATATATATAGCTATTGCTGGCTGGTTACTAGCTGTTGTTGGTTGTTGCTATTATTACATATTGTTATTAGCTGCTATATTATTATTATTATTATTATATATGTTGTATATATTATTACTCTTATATGTACGCATATATATTTAGCTATAGTGTTTGCATTTGGTAGTTGTTAGTGTATATATTATTATTATTATTATGCATATTATTATGGCGAGCTATATTGCTATATTATGGTACAAGGCTGGCTGTTGCTACATGCTGGTGGTTAGTTGTTACAGCGCAGCTGATGCTGCAGCTGGTTATGCTACGCAGCTGATATTACTGAGCATGGCTGCTGCATATATGCTACAGCGCTGAGTTGTTACAGCTATATACATACATACAGGCATGCTACGTTGCTGGCTGGCTGGTTATTACGTTACGTTATACTCATATTGGCTGCATATATTGGCTAGACAGAGTCCATAAGATTAGCGAGTTATGCACTGGTTATTCTTGTTGCTGGCGTTATTGTTGGCTATTGGTTCTTGCGAGCATATATACAGTTGTTGCTGGCCATTGCATACGTGCTACGTTATATAGTGGTGCGTGTTGGTTAATAGTATATATATACAAGGTTATTACTCTTTAGCAAATAGCATATATATTATTTTTACGTTGTTGTTGCTGTTGTTATAAATATATATATTATACGTTGTTATTGCGAAAGGCGTTGCTTTAAATAGTCATTATATTGTTATTACATATAATATACATGTTATTTAATAAATGCATCCAGGAGCCATACTGATGATCAGAAAGATATATATTATATATATTATTAGTTGCTATTATTATTATTATTATTACATATATAGTATATATATATGCCATATATATTACACTTATACAGGTATGTATGTGGCGCGGTTGCGCCGCTGGTGCCAAGGAAGAAGGCTGCTGGTTATTGCTGCTAGCTACTTTGCTATGATATTATAGCATAGCGCAAGGCTAAAGGATGTTATTGTTGTTGGTTAGCTAGTTAAGAGCAAGAAGAAGAGCATATTATATTACTGGCGCGCCATTACATATACTACATACAGTTACTGGTTATTATTGTTACAGCCAGCCAGTTGGGAAGAAGGCATACTATGCTATTAAGGTCGCTGCGCGCTGTTGCTGGGCTGCTGCTGCTGGGCTATTACTGGCTGGCTGCTATCCGGCGCACATAGCAGTGGAAGCTGTTGCTGCTTTACACATACCATATTGGTTGGCTACTGCTGGCTACGTCGATGCTGCAGGTATTGCTGCTGGCGCTGCTGCCATGGTGCGGAGCCGCTTAGCCGACCGGTGGCTCGGATCCGGGCTGGCAAGGCTGCTGCGCTCATATTACGCTGGCCGGGCTGGTTCCGCGGTGCGGAGCTGCAGCATAGCAGCTGCTGGCGCTGGGCGTGCACAGACACCTGGCTGGGCTGCCTGCTGGTTGGTTGCCGGGCTGGCGCCGCTGGCCACGCTGCTGGTTGGCTGGCGCTTCATACACACACGCGATACAGCGCTGACTGCTGCGTTCTGGCTGCGCCGAGGCGGGCTGGCTGCTGGCTGCGGGCGTTGCTGGCGCTGGTTGGCTGCAGGCCCGGGCGGCAGCATATGCGCGGCTGCGGGTTCCGCAACGACACGCCACGACACCGCCACGGCCACGCCGCGCGCCGCCGACCTGCATGTGAAGGCTGGTTGCTGCTGGGCTGCTGCGCTGGCGCCCGGTTGCATTTTGCAGCTGGCTGGCCGCGACATGGCAAGTTGCTGCTGCTGGCATGCCGGCTGCTGCTGGTTATTGCTGGCCCATATTTGGAAAGGCTGGCGCATGCATTGCTATTATTGGCTGTTAAACATACATGGCTGGGCGTGGTGCCATACTACATTGGCTGGGTTGCTGGGCGTTGTTGCTATTATTATGGCGTTGGTTGCTGGCTGTTGCTGTGGCTGGTTGCTGGGTTGTTACTGGCTATATTGCTGCTGGCTTGTTGGCTAGCATAATATACATTACTACTGGCTATACACAATATAGCCAAGAAGGCTGCTGCTGCTGGTTGCTATTGCTGCTGAGCATATTAGTTACATATTGAACAGGCATACATGTTGTTGCTGCTGTTGGTTGGGTTAAGGTTATATACATATATATATTACTATTGCTGGCTGTTACAGTGGGGCTCGTAGCTATTATTGCTGGCTGGCTGCTGGCAAGGCTGGTTACATGGCTGCTGCTATAAGGCTGGTTGGCTGCTGGCTGGACAGCTGGCTGAGCTACTGCTGATATTACATTGATATATATACATATTACTGTTATTATTTATACATATTACATATATGCTGTGAATATGTTGATTTTTACATTACTGAAAACTACATACTTAAAGAATACATATGTGATACAGGCACATTGGTTGCTGCTGGCTGGCTGGTTGCTGGCAGCACATATTGCTGGGTTGCTGGTTGCTGCTGCTGGCTGCTGCCGGTTGTTACATAAGTAGTTAGCTAGCATATTGCTGCTACGCTGCTGCGCTGGCTGGCATTATTACTACTATTATTATTGGTTACATATTGCTATATACGCATATCTACAGTTGTTATTGCTGCTGCTGGTTGCTATGTTATACATACGCTGTTGCTGCCATACGCGCTGGTTGCGCTGGCTGATATATATACGCTGGCGCTGGTTACATATATTATTGTTATTTTCAGCTATTTCTTATAATACATATATCGTTATTGGTTTATATTGCATGTTGTTGATTGTTATTGGTTGGTTGGCATTGTTGTTGTTACTGGTATTACAATATTAAGGTTGATAATAAGAAGAAGAAGAGCACATAATATATTACATATTTGTATAAGAGCATATTATTATTATTATATTATTTCAGCGTTGCTGGCATACATACAAGGCTGTTGCTGCTGGCTACTGCTGCTGCTGGCTGGCTGGCTGGCTGCGGACTTGCTGGATGGTGGCTGCTGCTGCTGTTGCTGCTGGCGTGATACATATTACATATATTGTTATGGCAGGCTGGCTGCTGGCTGGGCTGCTGGCTGCTGGCGCTGCTGGCTGGCAAGGCCGCACCGCCACGCCACGCCACGCCACACGGCCACGCTACGCCACCGGCCACTGGCCGGCCACGCCATCCTCACATGTGCATACATGGCTACATACTGGGAGCCACTGCTGCTGGCATGATACAGTGAAGTTGGCTGCTGTTGTTAGCATGCTGCTGCTATACATATACAGCAAGGTATATATATTACATATGCTGTTGCTACGGTTATTATATTAGTGCATATTGCTGCTGGCATGCTGTTACGGTTAAGGTCACCATTGCTATTACATGTCATATATGCTATTATACATATATATATATATAGTTATTATTGTTATATACATACATATATTATGCAGTATATATATGTTATTTATACGCAATATATTTGTCACAGAGGAACATATGATATATACATATATATACATATACATAATATTATTATATGAATATATATATACATATTATTGTTGCTAAGGCTAATATATATAACATAAGCATACATATGCGGCGGTGGTGAGTTGTTGTTACAGCTGAAGAAGGCGCATATAAGTTATATATATAAGGTTAGTATACAGAGAAAAATATATATATATATATATATATATGATATAGCAGCAAGCAATATGGCGGCGTATATATATTTAAAGATATATATATATATATATATATATATATATTATATATATATATATATATATATATATATATATATATATATATATATATATAATAACAGAACCAATGCTCTAAACATTTTGGTGGAATACAATAAAAAAATTTAGTTTTGTTTTATTTGACACAAACTATTTATGTGAAATCAGAGTTCATAAACTGTTCTGGATAAATATGATGAAATCTTGTCGACGTTTCGGGAAACAGTAATTCCCATCATCAGGACAAACATACAAACATGATAATAATTTTTAGGTAACTTGTAGGTTAAGGGCAGCTGAAGTCTATATTATAACAATATTATAATTCAAAATTTATAACTAGAACAGTTGCATAATGTAGAGATATTATACTGTGAATTTCAGGTGAAACGGGCCGCTATCGTTATTAAGTGATGGTTTAAGACTGGTTATTTGAATTGATTCTAAATTTCAGGTTAAGTTGTTGGTTGGTTTGTGAAAGAATTGCAAAGTGAGATAAACCTATGGGATGATTTTTAGTGAAGCTATGGTTCTTAATGCTGAAGGGGGGTGGGGATATAAAATATGTACCGGTTCTAGCCGAGCAGCCTCTATATTCATCAGCCCTGACAGATAGTTGACGCTGAGTGCTGCCAACATAGGTGCTCTTACAAGCACCACAGGAATATTTATATATGACTGAAGAACGCAAGGAAGCAGGTAGAAGGTCTTTATGAGATAAGTAGGCGCCTATAGAAGAGTTGGGGTTGAAAACAAAAATAAATTTCAATGGGGATAGCAATTTTGTAGAATTTTAAGTAGTTCATTTTTAATTTTGATGTAGTGGTGGTCGTAGCATCTGAATCTGAGCTGGGCATTGAAATTGCTCTACCAAGAATTAACAAATTTCAAAAATACAAACTCAACATTCCTACTTCCGACCCCATAGACTTATTATCGCACATCCATTTATATACCATTTTTGGATGATTTAATATCAGTATTAGGAGAGAGGATTTTAAATCATAAAGAAATTATATCTTCCTTTCAATTTGTTACGTCGAACAAGTGTAATGTGCCATATTTGAAGATAAAAGATTGTGTAAGATTTTACAAGGAAGATCTCGAAAGCCCAATTGAAGATTTAGTAAAAGCAGAATAAGATTTATGGAAGTTGAAATGGTATCACATCACAGATCGTCCAAAAACAGCAATAGACGGACTAGTTTCTTGTTCGCAGCCATAATTTCCAAATATTAACATCTTGTTGCAAATACTGGCAATTTTACCCGTGTCTACTGCTTCAGCAGAAAGAAGCTTTTCAACATTAAGACATCTGTAAACCAACTTGATAAAAACTATTTGAGATGAAAGATTTACTGGATTTTCCCTCCTCTACATACATCAAAATATAAAAACTGAAGATGTTATCTCGGACTTTGCTTACTCTCCCTTACGGCGATTAAAGTTAGCGATTTAGGTAAGATGATTTTAGTAATTTATTTAAATTATTCCCATTTTTTCTTAGAAATTTAATATTTGGTTCTTCCACTATATATATATATATATATATATATATATAAGGCTATAATAGCAGAAGGTATAAGCAGCAGCAAAGTTTTAAATGTATATTTTAAATATATTTATATTTCTATATATATATATATATATATATTATATATATATATATATATATATATATATATATATATATAAGAATGGAATATATATGGACTTGGAAAAAGCATTTGATAGGATAAATAGAGAAAAGTTATGGAAAGTGCTGGGAGAGTATGGGATGACTCAAAAGCTAATAAGAACCATTAAAAGCACATACCATACTTCCAGAAACAAGATTATTGGGGATTTCCAGGATGAGAGTTGGTTCAGGGTAGATACGGGAGTGGGAAAAGGAAGCGTTCTCTCGCCGTTACTGTTCCTAATATATATGGACTATGGTTTGAAGAGAATTTATAGACAGGAAAATGCGGAGCACATCCTGGTCTATGCCAACGACGCACCCTAATAGCGGAGGAGGGAGTTGATCTACAGGAGATGATGGACAGATGGAATGACCAAATGAGAAGATTGGATATAAAAATAAGCACCGAAAAGACAGAAATTATGAAAGTAGCTAGGGTGAAGGAGGATTTAAATATGAGAATAGAAGGAACTGCACTGAGACAGGTCGAAGAGTTCAAATATTTGGGGGTGATTGTGAAGGGGGTGGGAGGAAATGAAGGTGAGTTGAGGGAAAAAATGAAAAAAAAATACAAAAAATGTTGGTGCTCTTTTACCCAATATTAAAGAAGAGAGAAATATCCAAAGGAGTGAAAATGATAGTATATAAAACGGTATTGAGACCGTTACTGATATATGGGGTTGAATGTTGGGCCCTAAAAACAGTTTAGAAGCGAAGGATAGATACAACGGAGATGAGGATACTGAGGTTGATAAAGGGGGTTACCCTGAGAGACAGAAAAAGAAGTGAGAACATAAGTTGAAAATCGACTCTTTGAATGAACAGATACAAAAGAAGCAGCTACGGTGGTATGGGCATGTGAAAAGAATGTAGGAGAGAACGGGACCGAAAAATATGCTGGAATGGAGGCCGGTTGGCCAAAGACCGTCGAGAAGACCTAGAAAAAGATGGATGGAGGCAGTGGAGGAAGCGGTGAGCGACAGAGGATCAAGGATGGAAGTGATGGAAGACACCAGAATTTACGAAGACAGTGGGATCTGGAGAGCGTTCTGTAGAGGCGTCACCTGACAGACTTTGAAAAGAGGGGATGGTGAATAAGGTCAATAAGAAACGGTTTTTGTTTGGCCCCTGAAAAAATTCTGGATACGCCAATATATATATATATATATATATATATTATGCAGCATATAAGTTATATTGGTATATATATATATATATATATATATATATATGGCATATATATATATATATATATATATATATATATATACTCTGTTAATTGAGCAGTTTTATATGTACATTATTAGAGTGTAAGTAAAGGAATGAGTACCAAATACCGGTACACCCTTGTAAGAGAACTGAGGTCCATTTCCTCAATGTGTACTTATAGGAAAGACCGTTGGTAGAGATGAATGCTAAGTGTGTTACTAAGAGCATATTTTAAACTGTTAAAAGAATCCGAATCCACCAATAAGAACGGTTGATTTTAAATGTAATGATCGGAAAGTCCTTTAGAGGTCCGGCATCAGCCGCCGATAGAGGGAGATTCAAGCTTGTAACCTCAAGAGTGGATCGGCATTTGTATTCGTGCCTATTAAATAACCGGTAAAATAGACTTGTTATATTATTTGTGATAAATTAATTTATATTAAACATTATTTGCTCATTGGCAATTGACATTCATTAGTGCCATATCTATCACTTGTTTAATTAACAATAAAGCCATCCACCTTTCAATCACCCCTAATTAATTAAGTTGACTTTGAGTATCTCAGTCCATACTTTTTGTGACCCCAGAGTGACCGCTCTAAAACATTTTAAGAAGGGCCAATAAAATAAAGGAAAAAAGTAATTAACGCTGTGATAACTAATAAAAAGTGTGCAAATCGACCTAGTTCAAGTGAAGTTTTTTATTTAAAAATTAAAGTCTTGAATAAGTGTGTGATGTGAAGAAACCATTTATAAAAAATCGTCATTCTATTGAAACACACAGTTCTTTAAAAAAAAACTGAAATCATCACGCTTTAAAAAAGAAAAACAACAACAACAAAGGGTCTGTTAATTGAGCAGTTTTATATGTACATTATTAGAGTGTAAGTAAAGGAATGAGTACCAAATACCGGTACACCCTTGTAAGAGAACTGAGGTCCATTTCCTCAATGTGTACTTATAGGAAAGACCGTTGGTAGAGATGAATGCTAAGTGTGTTACTAAGAGCATATTTTAAACTGTTAAAAGAATCCGAATCCACCAATAAGAACGGTTGATTTTAAATGTAATGATCGGAAAGTCCTTTAGAGGTCCGGCATCAGCCGCCGATAGAGGGAGATTCAAGCTTGTAACCTCAAGAGTGGATCGGCATTTGTATTCGTGCCTATTAAATAACCGGTAAAATAGACTTGTTATATTATTTGTGATAAATTAATTTATATTAAACATTATTTGCTCATTGGCAATTGACATTCATTAGTGCCATATCTATCACTTGTTTAATTAACAATAAAGCCATCCCCCTTTCAATCACCCCTAATTAATTAAGTTGACTTTGAGTATCTCAGTCCATACTTTTTGTGACCCCAGAGTGACCGCTCTAAAACATTTTAAGAAGGGCCAATAAAATAAAGGAAAAAAGTAATTAACGCTGTGATAACTAATAAAAAGTGTGCAAATCGACCTAGTTCAAGTGAAGTTTTTTATTTAAAAATTAAAGTCTTGAATAAGTGTGTGATGTGAAGAAACCATTTATAAAAAATCGTCATTCTATTGAAACACACAGTTCTTTAAAAAAAACTGAAATCATCACGCTTTAAAAAAGAAAAACAACAACAACAAAGGGTCTGTTGCGGCAGTTAGCGTGAAGAACGACTAAGCAACAAAAAGTTGGCAAAGTCGCGAGAAAGCCATAAACAAAAATCACCTTGCATAAAAAAAGAGAAGAAAATTCCTAAGACCATCTGTAAAGTAACACAAATGATAAACAGCATCGAAAAAAAATCCTAATTTTCAACTTTATAGCCGTGAGTAAAAAAATTAGGGAAGGTGGTACAGCATACCTCCCAATAATACCCTCACCGCCAACTTAGAAATAAGAGTTAAAATCGACTGTCTTTTAAAGTTCTCAACTGCTCGTAAGGATGCACTCAAAAGTTATCGAGAGAGAGGCGTAATAAATACACTCTCCCACGCTCATAAGATTGTTATATCAAACAAGGTATTAAAAGTATCGCTTATTTGAGGTTGAAGTTTATTCGTAAGTAAGAATAATTAATGTATTAGAACTCGGCTGCATTGCTAATATTGTTAATGATAAAAAAATCGGATAGATTTATTTGATTTGACGTATTATAATTAATTATAAGATTGGCACTGTAAAACGGGAATAGTAAGATTTTTCCGTTATTGAGAAGAATCAATGTGCTCAATCTGATTCTGACTATGTTCCCCCGTATTGAGGGGTGGGAAATGGTAACAAATTTATTTGTAAAACGGGCATCGTAAGATCTGCCGTTAAGCGAGGTAAAGGAAAAAAACTTTCTTTTTAAGAAAGGAAGATGTAATAGATTGAAGAGTAACAAAATTTATATTTTAAAATTTGCAAAATAAATAACAAAGATGCGGTTCTGCATACCGGCCTTGTAAAAGCGACAGTTATTATTTATATAGTAAACATTCCTGCCAAGGAAATTGTAATAGTTTCAAGCCGTGAAAATTTCGATTGTAAAGACCTTGTGTCTAAAAGAAAATTGACATGTGTGGAAATTCTGATGCTAAAATGGGTATATTTTATTTATTAATTTTTGTAAGTAAAGTTGTAATAAATGAAAATTTTTATGCTATTTTATCTAGTAATTTACTTTATATGTAAATTAGAAAATCTATTCGTTTTGAATTATTTTATGTTTTAAAATCCAGAGGTTCTAGTGTATCGTTCAAACTTAAAAAAAAAAAGCATTTTAAAAATTATCGAAAAGAGCGAAAAGATATGAAAATTACTTTCGTTCAAAATACCCCGTGTAGTGGGAGGAGCTATGTACTAAGCTCTAAGAAAAAAAAAAAAAAAATGAGTTAGTCTTTAAAATAGGATAAATTCTACGGAACATTTCTGCCAACTTTGATATTTTCAAAAATTTTGGTTGAAAACCTTAATGTTTATAGGGAAGAAAATAAAGTAAAATTATTGTTAATAAGGCTGTGTGTTACAAGCATTTATAGGGCGCCACCCTTTATGAACCATACGCTCTATTGAGCTTATGTCCATATAAATTTATGAACTATTTAAGTGCAAAAAAAAAAAAACGTTCTCTTATGAACGGATTTAAAAGTTCTTACATAACTGTTTTTTTTATTTTTTTTTATTTATTTAAAATTGAAGGGACCAATAAGAATCTTTTCTTCCACCAGGTTTATTTGCGACCGAGAGAGAGGAAAGGAGTCCGGCCAACGACACGAGAGTCGCGAAGAAGTGTGAAGGGCCTGGTGCCCTGTATGTTGTATATTAAAATAATTAAATCAAAGTGAAAAGTTCATTAATAATATCTCTTATAAAGATATCTTGTAAGGTTCTTACTTAATTGCTCATAAGTAATATAAATAAAATATAATACTAGGGAATGGTGATAAAACATCTTAGTAGAGAACATGAAACTTATAATACGTTTCATACTCTGCCAATCATTATAACTTATATAATGAATGGAATTTAAATGGTAAAAGAAATATATTATTTAAGCATTGTTGATAATATGACATTAATTATACAAAATTATATTTTATTGCTGTGATCAAAAATAACAAGAAATCAATATTAATATAAAAATGAAATTACAAATATCTTTGGATATGAACCTCTTTTATTATTAATTATAACCGGAAGTGATTGATTTAATTCTATGCGAATTAATTAAAGAGATCATCCACTCGTTACATATATATATATATATATATATATATATATATATATATATATATATATATATATATATATATATATATATATATATATATATATATATATATATATATATATATATATATATATAATTTTCTCTCAAAAAAATCTAACTAATGGTGCACTGCATTGAAATAGAAAGCATTCCTTGCCATCTATATCTTCATCTTTCTGAGAGCGACTTTCGTGTGCGAACATTTTGAAGCTCTTCAATAACAGTTAAAGCTCTTAAACTCCTTTGGTTTGGTCGTTAAGATCAATTCATTAAGCCAAATCGGGTTTCACAGTTTAACTAATTTGCATCTCGAAATAAAGTAATGAGGATTATAAGGACGTAAAAGAAGAGATATTGATTGTTACGTTCTTATCTCCCACTTGGTGCCAAAGTTGCTTGGGAAGCAAAGTCTCAGAGTCGAATTAACAATTTCTCTCTCTCTCTCTCTCTCTCTCTCTCTCTCTCTCTCTCTCTCTCTCTCTCTCTCTCTCTCTCTCTCTCTCTCTCTCTCTCTCTCTCTCTCTCTATGTATATGTCAGTCCATTTGTTTGTTCCAAAGGGTGGAGAGCTTCTTCTTTCAAGTACAGTTTTCTCCTTGTCTTTATAGGTTTTAAGTAGAATATATATATATATATATATATATATATATATATATATATATATATATATATATATATATATATATATATATATATATATATATATATATATATATATATATATATATATATATATATAATTGCGTGTGCGTGTGCGTGTGCGTGTGCGTGTGCGTGTGCGTGTGCGTGTGCGTGTGCGTGTGCGTATTTCGCTTTACGGTGGAAGCAAGGGAGGCAGTGCCTCCTATATAATAACAGAATGCCGAAGGTTAGAGATAAGAGAGAGGGGAGAGGTCGTTCCTTGTTAACCTTCCTTCGATTACATATAAAGACAAAGTTATGCTGTATAAATGACTAAAATTAAAAAAAAAAATGTTATTATTCCCTTCATAGTACAGGAGAGTTTTAAAAAATTTTGACTGACGTCAAAATTTTATTTAGAGACAAGCGATTCCAAGCTGAGGCAACATTTGAAAATTTCTCATTTTGGGAGGAGTCATTCTATTAGCGAGAAAGCCGAGAGAGGTTGCTCGACTATGTAGAAATATTCCTTAAAATGAGGCAAAGAAAGGTGCCAAATTTAAAATACATAGAGAGGAGTTAAATTTAAAATTGTGATATTGTCAGAAATTAATGTATAATTTGGTCAGTGTTTGAGAGTTTGTTTTAATGCAAGGATGTTTTTCGTCTAGAGTTCTTTATTGTTGGGAAAAAGCATTGATCTTTTAAATAATAAAATTATTCAAGCAATCTTTATATATATATATATATATATATATATATATATACATATATTATTATATATATATATATATATATGACAGATAAATACAGTTAAATAAATGAATACAAATATATATATATATATGTGTTTTTAGAAATATATATATAAATATATATATATATAAATATATATATATATATATATATATATATATATATATATATATATATATATATATATATATATATATATATATATATATATATATATATATATATATATATATATATATATATATATATATATATATATATATATATATATATAATGACCTTCTCCATTCTAGGAAACGATTAATTAATTGTT
>JABUQX010146814.1:0-2500 GCA_015478945.1 Trachelipus rathkii | reverse complement strand
AATCTCACTTCAGTATTAAAAGACTGTTTAAGCTTAGATTTTCATTTAAGGTTGGTTTGAGATGCCAAATATACAAGGATTCTAGCAACTGAAGATCGGGTTCCTCAGTTTGTGCTAATATTCCAAAAATCGTATCATGTATATGGTCGTTTTCCTGAAGAGAATGAGCATTTATAGCGGAATAGGGTGGATGATGTAAATGGTCTAGAGTTCTAAATGAAATACCTCTATGCTCATCAATACATATGGAAAGGCTTCGTATTGTCTTTCATATGTAGATGACATCGCAGTCACCGCACTTGTAAAGATATATTACTGATGAGCATAGAGGTAAAGGGAGTTTATCTTTAAATTTAAAATATTTCCCAATTCTGTTTTCACTCGAAAATATAAATCTAAATTTAAACTGTAAAGTTTGTTTTTAAAACCACGTCAATTTTACGTCCAATTTCGTAACTGATTTTCCCCAGAAAAGGCAACCTCATATATACAAAATATCCTTAGGAGCTGTTAATTTAGCTTGAGATTTATCTTTAAATTTTGCTGAAAGTAATTTTCGAAAAGTTGAGTCAATTATAAATTCTGGGAATCCATTCTTCAGAAATAATGTTTTCAGAAAATCAAGTTCTTTTGTAAAATTAACATAAGATTACGAAATTTTGTATCCCCTGTCAAAAAAGAGTTTTAATTAAGTTGATTTTAAAAATTAGAGGATATGAAATAAAAAAATTTGTCGTCAATCCAGTAAAAGTATATAGGCAATATGGTGATTGATTGGATTTGGAAGTTGAGTAACAAAGCATTTATGGAGGGTATAGCTCCGAGGGATTCGAGGAGAGCAATAATAGTACCCTTATATAAGAGTAGGTGGGATAAGGTAACTGTAGGTATTATAGGGAAATTAGTTTTTAGAGCGTTGTAGGGAAGAAATATGCTGGTATTTTTTTTTCAAAAGAGGGGCGTCGAGTGCCTGAAGGACTGATTGGTGAAGAACAAGGTGTGTTTAGTAATGGTAGAAGATGTGTGGATCCAATCTTTACATTGAAACAAATGATTGGGAAAGAGGGAGGAGAAGAATAAATTGTATTTAGGTTTTATGGATTTGCAACAGGCGTACGATAGGATTAATAGGGAAGCTCTATGGCAGGTGTTAGTCAAATATAATGTTGATGGTAAACTTCTGAATGGAATCAAATGTATGTATGACGATAGTGAAGCGTGTGAAGGAAGAAATAAAGTCGAAAGTGATTGGTTTAATATTAATAGCAGAGTGATGCAGTAATGTGTTATGTCTCCTTGGTTATCCAATTTGTATTTGGCTGGGGTTATGAAAGAATTAGAGGTGGGGGTTGCTGGGGATGGTGTTAGTGATGGAGAATGGAAGAGAGTGGAGGGTTCCCTACCTATTATATGCGGATGATTTGGTTTTGTGTGGCGAATCTGAAGAGAGTTTGAGAGGATTGGTAGAGAGATTTGGCAGGGTGTGTAAAAGGAGGGGTTTGAAAGTAAACATAGATAAGAGTAAGGTTATGGTTGTGAGTGAGGACAGTCCTCGGTGTGAAGTTACGTTAGATGATGAACAGTTGGAAATGTGAGTTTAAATATTTAAGATAAATGTTGGATGAAAAGGGAATGGACGATGCAGAGTGTAGTAGGAAAGTTTGGAATGGCAGGAAGGTGGTTGGTGCAATTAAATCGTTGGTGGATGTAAAGGGACTAAGTCTTGAGTGCTCTAGAGTTTACATGAGGGTATGTTGTTACACGTGTTAATGTATAGTAGTGATACTATGGTCTGGAATAAGGGGTATTGATCTAAAGCACAATGTGTTCAGATGGACAATCTTAGGGGTGTGTTAGGTGTGAGAAGAATTGATAAAATTGGGAATGAACGTATTAGAGAGTTGTGTGTTGGGAAGAAAGGGATAAATGAGAGAATAAATGAAAGTACGTTGAGATGGTTTGGTCATCTGGAAAGGATGGAAGATAGTCGGTTGGTTAAACGGATGTATAGTGGTGAGTGTGGTGGGAATCAATCTGCTGGGAGACCGATGAAAAAGAGGATTGAGTCAGTAAAGGAATGTCTGGATGAGAGAAATGTGAGTTTGGCAGAGGCGAGAAGAAGGGTGCATAATAGGAGTGAATGGCGGGGTTTTGTGAGTGGGTATGGTTGTAGCTCACCTGGGCCAAGGGATGAACCCCACATTGACGAGATGCCATAGTGAGGGTCCGTCGCGGTCCCGTGAAGCTCTAGGGTGGATTTTCTGACTGCGACGACAAAAAGGTATAAAGGGGGAGGTAAGGTTGAGCTTTCTTTTCGACATACTTCATATTCTTCTACTACTTTTCTGTTTCCGGTGCATGTTACGCACCTTACCCCCGGTCTTGGGTAGAGAAGGTGGGTGATGGTGATGATGATGATGATGATGATGATGATGATGATGATGATGATGATGATGATGATGATGATGATGATGATGATGATATGATGATATATATATAT
>JABUQX010146813.1:10000-15000 GCA_015478945.1 Trachelipus rathkii | reverse complement strand
ACATCTTTGTAAAAGACGTGATTAACTGTCTGTCCTGAAGGTACAAATTCCTTGTGCACAATACCACGGCTGTCGAAAAAAACAATAATCAGTGTTTTCACCTTGGACTTGCTCATACGTGCTTTCTTCGGACGAGGAGAATTTTTTGTGTGCCATTCCGCACTTTGCCGTTTGGTTTCAGGATCGTACTCAAAAACCCATGATTCATCGCCTGTTATAACTTTATCCAAAAAATTGTGCTCCATTTCGAGTCTTTCAAGTAAATCTTGACAAATTTTGACCCTGTTCGCTTTCTGCTCCACAGACAAGTCTTTCGGCACTAGTTTTGCACAAATTTTTCGCATGTGCAAATGGTTCGTTAAAATTCTATGAACTGCATTTTTATCCAAACCAGTTTCTTCTGCAATCACTCTGACACTGAACCGGCAGTCTCTCTCCATCACAGCTCTAACAACTTCCACATTTTCATCGTTTGTTGACGAGATTGGTCTTCCACAACGAGGGTCGTCTTCAACATTTTCTCGGCCCTCTTTGAAAGCTTTGTGCCACTTAAAAACCATAGTTCTCGATAGAGTGGCATCCCCATAAGCTTCGTTTAAAGAAGCAAATGTCTCAGTGGCAGACTTGTTACGTTTCACACAGAATTTGATAAGCGTACCGCTGTTCAATATTTACCTGCATCGCAAAAACGTAACGAGGATAGAAAACACGCCCATACACAAAAAGATGTAGTGCAAAAACGTAACGAGGTTAGAACACACGCCCATACATAAACAGATGTAGTGCAAGACTGACTTTATAAATAACTAGCTACACAAAGTTATGCTGATATTTGTTTTCTATGTTTTCCAATTTGTAATGTTTTAAGCTCAACCAACATTTCAGCAATTTAAAAAAGTTTTAAAAAAAAAAGTTATTTTAAAAGTTCATTATTGTATATGTTATATATTGTAATCAATTATTTGATTACTATATATATATATATATATATATATATATATAGCATATGACATATATTATATTATACATATTATTATTATTGTTGAGCATAAAGAGTTATATATATATTATTATTATTATTATTATTATTATTATTTATTTTATATTATTATTATTATTATTATTATTATTATTATTATTATTATTATTATTATTATTATTATTATTATTATTATATATTATTTATTATTATTATTATTATTATTATTATTATGTTATTATTATATATATTTTTATTATTATTATATATATATATATTATTATTATTATTATATATTATTATTATTATTACATATTATTATTATATTATTTATATATATTTATATATATATATATATATTATTATATATTATATTATTATATTATATTTATTATTATATTATATATTATTACATATACATATTATTATTATTGGTTTCATTATGATATAGCATAGCTATTATTATTACATTATATATATATTATTATTACATGATTATTATTATTATACATTTACAGATACATACATACATATATACTAATACATACATATAGATATATATATATGTATATATATATATATGGGAGTTCTATATTTGAATCAGTTCATATTTTCTGAAAAATTTGCTGTGGTACTAAATTCAGAAAGTTGTTGGGTTTACAAAAATTAGTGGCGTTTCTGGACTATGCCAGAGTTATGTCACCAAAAAATTTTATTTAAAAAAATTAACTAACTTTTCTGCAATTTACCAACTTTTTTGAACTTAGAAAATTTTTTTGAACTTAAATTTTTTTTTCAGAAAATATGCACTGATTCAAATATAGAATAATACCTATATATATATATATATATATATATATATATATATATATATATATATATATATATATATATATATATATATATATATATATATATATATATATATATATATATATATATATATATTTTTTTTTGAATAAAAAAAAAAAAAAATAATCAAAAGTGATATCAGCATGGCAATATATCACATTGATTTTTTTTAAAAAAATCAATTTGTGATTTTTTTTATTTTTTTTATTTTTTTCTATTTTTTCAGATTCGTAACGTCACGCGATATATAATTTGTAACTTGCAAATTATATTTCGCGTGACGTTACGAATCCAAAAAATCAAAAATATCAAAAAAATCAAAAAAATCACAAATTGATTTTTTTAAAAAAATCAAAAAAATCACCAAAAATGCCATCCCTGATTGATAGCAATTACTTCAAATACAAAAATATACTTGTAATATTATTATTATTATTATTATTATTATTATTATTATTATTATTATTATTATTATTATTATTATTATTATTATTATTATTATTATTATTATTATTATTATTATTATTATTATTATTATTATTATTATTTTTTTTTCTTTCTTCTGCTCAGATACTCCAGTTATATAAAGGTCTTATTCGCCCCTGTATGGAATACTGTTCCCACATTTGGGGTGGTTCCGGTTCCACCCTCCTTTTGGATAGAGTTGAAGCTAAGGCTAAGAGGCTTATAAACTGTCCCATACTTTCTGACTCCCTTGACCCTCTTTCTCTGCGTCGTGACGTTGGTGCCCTATCTCTTTTCTATAGGTATTACAACGGCAGGTGCTCGAGAGAATTGACCTCTCGCATTCCTCCACCACTGCGTCGCCCTCGTAACACAAGAGGTGCCTTGTTCTCTCATGAAAATTGTGTGAATATTGGAGACTCAAGGATCACTCGTTGTGGTACCTCCTTCTTTCCAGCCACATCTGTTTTGTGGAACTCCTTGCCTTCTTCTATTTTCCTGCAATATTCAATCTTCCTCTATTTAAGTCCCGCGTCTGTGCCCACCTGAGGGAATTGCGTTAGGCAAGGGACAGGGTGGGTTTATTTTTGTTTTTTTTTGTTTTTTCTTTTTTTATTTATTTATTTATTTTTTTTTCTCTCATTTTAAATTTATATATATATATATATAATATATATATATATATATATATATATATATATATATATATATATATATATATATATATATATATATATATATATATATATATATATATATATATATATAATTTATATATATATATATATATATATATATATATATATATATATATATATATATATATATATATATATATAACATATATATACATATATTATTACAAAGATTATTATTATATACCTACATATTATTCTATATTTATATATATATATATTATATATATATATATATTAATATATATATATTATTATTATTATTATATATATTATATATATATATATATATATATATATATATATAAACATATATATATATATATATATATATATATATATATATTATATATATATATATATATATATATATATTATATATATATATATATATTATTATTATTATTATATATATATATATATATATATATATATATATATATATTTATATATATATATATATATATATATATATATATATATATATATATATATATATATATATATATATATATTATTATATATATATATATATATATATATATATTATATATCTCTTAGTTTCTCTTAAATGATTGATACTCCATCCGTTTCATATAGTGCAGCTATATTATGCATTCATCAAAACGTTTTGTTGGTCTTCCTTCTCTAGTAAAATTGAGAAAGTATGGGTTGAGCCTCTTGAGAATAGGGAAATATCTTTCCGAAGTGCACTGTTGGAGTGAGATTGATTACTATAACCTAATAATGAATTTTAATTGTCATATAACAAATTTATTTAAAAAATTCTTAATATCTTAATTACCTAAATGTCGGTTGAATGACTTTACTAACTTCCGCTTTAGCTTTAACTAGTTTGAAAATTCAACAAGAAAAGGAATCGCAATTGCTTATTTCTTTTCATTTTACATTGATTCTGACACGCTGCTTTATCATTTCTGCAATAACAGAAAGAAGAAGTTTTGTTTCAACTTCCAAAATGCTTGAAACTTTTTCATTAATGTTTGAGCAAATATCTTTCAAAACAAGTATAACACTTTCAATGTGGTTAAGAGAAATTTTTGTCATTATTGATGGTGACTTTAATGTAGTTCATAATGGACGAGTGAAGAGGAATAACGTTGATATCATAATTAATTAAACATATAAACTATTCTCTCGTGATTAAAGATTTCAATAGATTTGAGTTATATGAGAAATGTTCAGTATCTTGGTCAGCCTCAATTTCTCTAAAGCTATTCGCCTTGGTTACCTAAAATAGGGCCCAGTTGTTTTCACTGTGCCATAATGTTTCTAATGCGTTGTACTCCACATGAATGTGAATAGCAATGAACAAATGACTCTGTATTTTTTGTTCTTTTCTCCGGACTAAGTTTGCCGGATGGGAATTTTATGCAATCTTCTTTTTCCGGTATCGAATCGAATGGTCAGAGCCACACAATATTCCTTGCTAAACCTAACCTAACCCAAATTTAAAACCGAATTCCTTATTTTATTTTTGGTGAAAAATGGCGTTAGTAGTCAAAGGTAAAGATCCATTTATGCACAAATATCTTTCAGGATTGGATCTGAAATAAAGTTATCTACGGGAGTAAAAAGTTTAACTATTTACAAATTTATTATGAAAAAAACATGTTATTGCTGTTGATGAAAAATGACTCCATAGACCAAGGTATATCATGAATAAGAAAAATATGTGCGAACATTGAAGTTGGTTGCAACACGATGAGTATTATAGCAAATTTTATTAAAAATTATTATATTATATAAATTTAGTATGAATGCTAAAGGTGCTATGTTGTTATTATTATAGTTATATATACATATATATATTATTATTACAAGCATATTATTGGTTGGTTGTTGGTTATTTCCATATATGCTGATACATATATTATTGGCTGCTACACATACTGTTGAATAGCTAGAGCTAGCTACGCTGTTGGCTACATACAATACTGGCTGGCTATATACATACAGTTAAGTTGGTGCTGTTGGTTATTGGCTGC
>JABUQX010146813.1:2500-5000 GCA_015478945.1 Trachelipus rathkii | reverse complement strand
GAAGAGGAATTTAGATCAAGTCGAATCGTATCCCTGATGAAGAAGCTGAAAAACTTCAATCAGTAGGCGACGTAATCAAGTTCATTGAAAGCCAGCAAGGCTAAAACGAAATTAGCAGAACCAACACCTTCTACTGGTAAATCAATAACAGATTCACGGGAAGAATTTCTAGAGTCCAGTAGTGATGAAGAACACTGCATTACCAAAAGATAGTGCAAATGATTGAAAACTATCACCAAGAAAACAAATAGATACAAATGATGGATCCTATCAGTTGGTGTTAAGCAAAAAGCTTACCAACTCTGAGAGTAAACTTCTTGCAAGGGAAATACTTGCAACCAGTGTTCCAAGGGAGAGTATTTAGCAATGCTGGGCTAATATATGATGAAAAAAGAGAAACAAACTCAGCAGAAAAGGCAGAAAATTTGATGTTTCTCAAGCACAATCTTCATATTTGAATTTCAATACTGTGCAAAAAGTATATAATCCATTCTAAAATCTCTTTTAAGGTCGTAGGTTGAGGAAAGAGGTTGGTAGGGTGCATTTGAGTTGGATCCCCGTCCCGCAACCTGGTAACACAATTATATTAATAGACTGTCGCCAAACCGAAATATACAGGACATACATAAGCTATATATAAAGATAGCAAGAAGGTGCTGGTTAAAGCAGCAAGTTGGTGCTAAGGCGCTGTTGGCTATATTGTTGTTGATATATATATATATATATATATATATGTTATTACATATGCTGGTTATTGCTATTGGTTGCTGCTACTATTAAGGTTATATATACATATAAGCATCCGCATCCGCCGATATTAAATAGATAATCCGCATCCGCGTCCGTGGATGCGAAAAATTGTATACCCTGCTGCATCACTAATATATAGTAATATATATATATATATATATATATATATATATATATATATATATATATATATATATATATATATATATATATATAGGTTTATACTGACAGTGCTTGGAGATGTTCCATAACTATAAAGGAAGCTGACTCAACAAATTGTTCAAAAATGATGTAGACAAGGTTTCCTTTTTCACTTTAAGACTTTTTTAATTTATTTTCCATTAAGGTTTCTTTTAAAAAGCATTACTGAATAAGCAAAAGTCCATTTTCTTGTCATGGAATGGAGATGGGGAGGGAGTTGACCAATTTTCTTTTTTATTCAGTAAAATATTTAACAGCTCATTTCGGTACTAAATTATTATATTATTCTTATTATATCATAGTTATTAGTTGTACTTTTTCCTTCTCATCTATTTCTTCTATCATATATATATATATATCATATCAGCTAGAGTTGCTATATATACATGCTGATATATATATATACATATTAAAAGCATATATATTGCTACATATACATATTACATATTATACTATATTTCATATACAAGGTTGAAGAAGGTTATGGTTATTAAGTATTATACATATGCTATATTATTATTACATAATATTATTATTATTATTATTATTGGTTATACGTAGAATTTGGCATTTCATATTATTGATACATTACAGAGCAGCAGCATACAGCAGCAAAGGTGCAGGGCTAAGGCAAGCTGGGCTGGGCTGGCTGGGCTGGGCGCCAGGTGCCAGCGCGCAGCGCGTGCCATATACTGCTGGCTACTGGCTGGCAGCAGCATGCTGCTAGCTATACATGGCTACACCATATACTATTGCTGGCCACATGGGCTGCTGCTGCTGAAGGGCTGGGCATACTACATGGCTACTGGGCGCTGCTGGGCTGGTTGCTGGCTGGTATGCCATATATACATACTACTATGCTGGTTACAAGGCTGGCTGCTGGCTGGCTGGCGCCGGTCTGCAGCAACGTGCCAGTTGCTGGCTGGGCTGGGCTGCTGCTGCTGGCGCGTTGGCTACGCGCTGGCTGGCTGCTGGCTACTGGCTGATGGCGCAGCGTACAGCATATATTATATTGGGTTGGCTGGCATACATATACATACATATAAGCCATAACGTAGCCATTAATGCACCCTTTTCCCTTCAATCCTTCTTCCATCACATATGTTATATATTATTGGTTACAGTATTATTAAGTATTATTATATATATATTATACATATTATTATAAAGTTAAAGTTATATATACATATATATATATATATATATATTACATACATATATGTATATTATTATTGGTTGACTGCTGTTGCTGGTGGTATTTATATTTATATTGTTAGCTAGCTGCTGGTTATACTATATGCATACATATACTGGTGCTATATACTATTATGCTACTAAGTTATACGTTATATGCACTCATAAGGTTGCCATATAATATTGCTGCTGGCTAAGTTGGTGTTACATACAAGGTTGGGTTATGAAAGGTGCTGGTATTGTTAAGTATATATTGCTGCTACATATATTATACATATATACATGGTTACTGGCCCAAATATGGGAAGATATATATATATATATATATATATACATACATGTTGTTGTTATACAG